>LUCG01052253.1:0-11849 GCA_001633085.1 Carthamus tinctorius | reverse complement strand
ATAAACAATGAATTTAAACTGAAAACAATTGTGTGATTATATTCAACCCCCCCCCCTCTATAATCCTTAGTACTTGAAGGTCACCTTTTGGGACCAACAGTTGGGTGTAAGGAGGTAATTCCCCCTTCACTCTTGCAACTAGCGTTTCCCCTATCTTCCCAATGTTCCTTTCTAAGCTTTGGATCATGCTATGTTGGTTCCTTAGCGCTTGTTGAACGTCTTCATTGATCTTTGTCTGTGTAGTCATGAACCTTTCTAAGATTGATTCGAGCGATGATTTTTGCTCCTTAACTTCGTTATCAAGCCTCGGTTGAGTTGCTTGGTTATGTTGATAAAAACCAGGAGGGTTTTGCCTTTGATTGAAATTTCTATTGTTGTTCCGATTTCCTCCATGATAATTACCTCTGAAGCCTTGATTTATGAAATTCACCTCTTCCGGTGTCATCATTAGCCTTTCTTGAGTTCAATCCTTAGTCAGATGTGGCCTCTTGTAGTTTTCGCAACCAACCTGCATAGGATAAATAGATTTAATCAGTTCCTCCATTTCTTTTCCAAACTTACCTGGTTGTTACGTAGGGACGCCACTTCCTCATTCACATCTACTCAAATGAGATGTTTCCAACAAACTTCTTTTGGACTGTCCTCTTATCAGGAGTTCATGGTGAAGCTCCAAGTAGAGCACCATGGCAGATTCGACAACAAATATCTTCTATGACAACGAGGGTGTAGTCATCCAGGCTAAAGAACCTAGGTCACATAAGCACACACGACATATACTCAGGAAGTTTCACTACGTTCGGAAGGTTGTCGAGGACAGGGACATTATCATTAGTAGAGTTGGCACAGATGGGAACTTGGCTGATGCATTCACCAAGCCCTTGTAGTAGACCAAGCATGATGCTCATACTAGGTCTATAGGCATTAGATTTTCTAGCGATTTGGCTTGATTGTATTTATTTTAGTTGATTTGAAATTTTGGAACTTATACCCTTTATGATGTATCGATATTATGATTGAGATCTTAATATATGCTTAGGCAGATACTATCATTTGGTGTATTACTAATGTTCCATTTTGCATGTTTATTAACTTCCTTGAACTAGTAGTTCAAAAAAAATCATAGTCGGTCGTTCTCCATTGGAAGGAGTAATGAGTTAAGACTGATGTTGAGTGTTAGCTGATTATCCATAAGAGATGGACATAGCATAGAGATGCAACTATACACTCACATGTATTTGATAGAGATCAAGTATTGGAACGACCCACACTTAGAGATTGCTTCATGGATATCTCACAAGCAATTCTAAGATGGTAATATCTAGTATTCTTAAGTAAAGATACATGAGATTCTTGACACAAAGTCTGTTATCCTTTGATGTTTCTCCAACATTGTCCGTAACAAGCGGCTATAAAGGGAATCATTAGGCATAATGTGATTAGTAAGTGAGAGATCTGTGTAGTCAATACTATTTGTTCCTTTTATCTTGCGATAAAAGCGATATCCATGGGCTCGTCAATGATTTGGTGCTGACGCTAAATGTATGCATACTCAAACTAGATTGATGTTGGATCAATCTTGTAGTCTATCTTTGGGTCAACACAAATCTTTATCGAGAAACATAATGGTGAACGATCTGCCGATTGACCATGTTCCATGTCTGACTTTCACACGGATATCTATAACAAAGGGATGTTTGATCACTTACCTATAGGATTGCTTAACACAGAAACTATGTCCTGGATGTCATATGTCATGCTGGAAAACAGGCAATGGTGTATTGGAGAATACTGAACATTGTCGGTATTACTATTCAGTTGTTGTGACATGTGCAAGTGGGAGTCTGTAGGAGATATGCCTATTAAACACAACAAAATAGTAATGATCTAAAAATTTCATGTGCCTATTGGGTCGCACACAAAGTTCAGTCACGAAAAAGCAAGAAATAATTTTGAGGTTTTAACAAGTAATTAATTAAAAGTGTTTTAATTAAAATGGAATTATGATGTGGTATTTTCACTATATGAATTTACCCCTCAATCTTAACCCTTTTTATACATCAACTAACTACCACAATACATGCAAGTCTAACCCGATCGCGAATAGTATAATCACGGCAAGTACAATTATCGTTCTTACCATTGGGAACAGTTAAGCAACCTAATCAATCCCACAATTAATCTGATTAATAAGGCTTTTAGTTTTATAAAGTATTGTAACTAAGTTAAACTAGAAAACAAATAAACTAAAGAACAAACAATGAAAGATTAAAAGCTTTTATTTTGATTAAACAAGTTATGGATATAGAATCCCAGGTCACCAAAGCGAAAGGCAGAGGAAACTAATTAACTAGGGATAGTTCTCCACCTCTAGATACGACTAGTTAATGGACCAAAGTAGCGAAAGTTAAAGCTATAAACTTGAATCGGAATAACAACCATTCAATAACAAACCATCATATCATATGATTAAAATCAAACTATAAATAAAGTTCATCATCCCATAATGAGTACTAATAAATTTAGCACATGGACATACTAAATCTATCAGAAACAAAGTAAAAAGATAAATTCATTGTTCATACCGTATAGCTATAGAAGACGTAGACACTAGTAATCTTCTTCCTTGTTACGATCGGTGAAGTATCACTGCTTAATCACCTTCTTCAACTAGCGGTTCATAAACTTCTGAAAAGCATATATTGAAAATAAAAGGTGACTCTGAACCCTAGGATGGAAGTCCAATTAACAAAGGCCAAAACCGTATACACCTCGCGACTCGAGAATACTCTCGCAGTGCAAGGTCATTATCTCTTTCAAAAATAAAGGAGATTGTGTTGATCTTCTAATAAAGGTAAACTTGCACACGAAGAAAATAATCCTTGCATACTTCGCGACTCGAGAACCCTTTCGCGACTCGAAATCTTCCAACACTTCAAATCAAAGGCCCAACTCTTCATGAATGTAACACCCCACCTTCAAACCATTTAAAGTGTAAAGTATGTAGAACTTGAGGGGCTAGTTAAAAAAAAGGTGCTTATTTGAGGACTATAGTTCTTACTTGGTCAAAGTAGCTAAAGGTGGGGATAACCCACTTTTCTTAGAAATCGGCAGAGAGATAGAGGGAGAAAAGGAATAACTACCCTTTTTGTTCATTCCACTTATTCGTATTTTCAACTGGGTTGGGATGCTAGAAGGAGACGAGGATTTACACCGTTACAGAAGTGTACATCGGCTATACGCCAACTAGCATACGGTGTCGTTCCCGATTTATGTGATGAGTATCTAAAGATGTCCGAAATGACTTCACGGGAAACCTTTCAACACTTTTGCTTCGGCATAATTCAGTTATACGCACGAGAATATTTGCATAAACCTACAGCTAACAATACTCAGAATTTGTACGTGGCACATTAGTCAAGACACGGATTTCCTAGAATGCTTAGATTGAACACATTGGGAGTGGAGAAATTGTCCTACGAAGTGGCGTGGTCAATACATGCGAGGAGATAAGCCGCATCCGATGATTATGCTATAAGCGGTTGCATCACAAGATGCATGGTTTTGGCATGCATTCTTAGGACCACCCGGTTCCAACAACGACGTAAATGTGTTAAATCAATCGCCTTTGTTCAACGACGTCTTAAATGGAGTTGCCCCAGATATGTCGTTTGTTGTTAACGATGTGCAATACAAGCATGGGTATTATCTTGCGGACGAGATATATCCGGAGTGGGCTCCTTTTGTAAAAGCATGTTCATTTCCAAGCGACCTGAAACGAATGAAGTTCAAGAAAACACGAGAAGCGGCAAGAAAAGACGTGGAACGAGCTTTTGGAATCCTCAAAGAAAAGTGGGCTATAGTAGCCCACCCGTCACGGGTAAGGCATCCACAAAAAGTTAAAATGGTCATGTACGCTTATGTTATCTTACATAACGTGATCAGAAAAGACGAAGTACACGCTATATGTCCTTTCCAAGAATCCAATCTGCTACCGAATCAACAAAATGTTTCTCAAGAAGTATACCTAAATAATCTATGAGAAATACATAACCGGAAAACACACAACAACCTTAGATCGGATCTCGTGAAACACCAATTTACCCCAATTAGACGAACAACCTTATTTTTTAATTTTTTTTNTTTTATTAATTAATGAATTAAAAAATTTATTTATGTTATTTTTAATTAATTATTTGAATTATTGAATGAAATTTTTTTTAAAAAGTTGGGAGAGGTGGAATGTTGAGTACCGTCCGGATTTCGTAGGGGTAGAATGATGGAAGAGAGAGAGAGTAAAAAGCTGACGTGGTAAAAGTGGTGGAATGGTGAGTATTCCCCTCCCCCTTATAACCATAGAAGAATCTCTATTAAAAACTATAAGGAGATAGTGGAGTGAACATTTAATTTGGGCATGTTAGCCAAAGCCTTTAAATGGAACCCATTTTTTTTTTTTGAAACGCCAATTATATCTACTATTGACCCAAAGGAGTTAGAATTTTAAGGAGTCAATTTGCACCGTTAGATCAAGTTTAGATTCAATCTCCACCTTTTAAAATACCCTATTTTACGGTTATCAAACTCTCCTCCTCCTTCCCTGATGTGACGGCATTAAACTCCCACTACTCCATCATCTTCAACCTCCTCCCCACGATCATCTCCAACTTCCTACTCACGATCATCTCCAACTTCCTCCAACCCCCAGTCATCCACGATCGACACCATTCCCGTTATATATCCCTCAAATCTCCAACCAATTAGGGCTTCAAAAAGGACCACCTGCCCCCTAAATCTCGTACGAAGCATTTACGGATGAAGAAATAGGTGAAGAAACAAAAGGTCTTTATGCATTGGATTATTTTGTTCCCGTTTTGTTTGTTTGTATTACTCTTCCTGTTTTCTTTTTATATCTCCAAAGTGTATGATCGATTCCACTCCCAGCTTTATCCATAATCCCTCCTATGCAGTTTCACGTTTTTTTTGTTGATTCATGTTTCAGGCGCCGGAGGAAATGGCTACATTATTTGGAAGCCATGGTATGCTAATTTCTTATTAGCTAACACTTGTATGCTTTAATTTCACTAACTAACTAGCGTTTACTTTTTAATCTGATTTTGTTTTTGGCACGTTGATCTTCAAGTTCGTAATAGGAATTAAATCCCCAATTCTTTGAAAAAATGATGCATTTTGGGCTTTAAACTCATTTGTACTTTAACTTCAATCAAAATTGGTAGGGATTACACCCCTTTAGTAGTCATTTAGTTAAAAATCAATCTCCAGCGTTTGAGATTTACACTCAAAATATAGAAACCATTTTACGGATTATGTTTTGTTGTTATCTATCAGTATAGTGATTTATAATGTAGGTTATTTATTGTGAACCAATTGGCATGGTTGAAGATCACCAAATAGTTGTTTCAGTGCTCATGTCTTGGAGGCATTCAAAACACACATGGTCTACACTCCAATCTTGGCCTCAAGAATTCTTGTCAGGTCTAATTATAAATCTCTTTGGTTTCAATTTATGTAGTTTTACATATTTTGTTCATATTTGATGCAGCAAACGGTTATTGTTATTCGGTGGTGGATATGCAAGGTATCCAGGAAGTAAAATCCTACTCGATAAGTAAATGATCAGTCCTCAATTTAATCGGTAAGAACTTACCCAGGTAAGTGTTTGGTAAACGGCCCCTTGCTACCACTAATTCTCATGAATTGTTTGAACTTTGAAAAGCAATGAAGTAAAAGCACTAGACCAAGAGTAAGGGGATGTTTGGTTGGTTTCCATTAAGTCCTGTATGGATAAACCTGTCTAAATGGATTAATTAGTCTGTATAGATTGAAATTTTTTTGTTTGGGAGGTATTTTTCATATATGGAAGGAGCAGGTTTTTTATTTGGGATAAACATGTTTGAAAAATCATGGTTTGCTGCATAAAGTTCTCCCTTAAAAGCTTACTAAATAAGCCACTTTATCTATCATTAAGTCACTACCAAACAGTCATATATAGCTGACCGAATAAGCTGTGAGTCCCATTAAGCTTATTAAGCTGCTAACAAACAGACCCTAAAAAGCGTAATCAACAAGTTTTTTTCTCTATTTCAATATTAGGATACATTGGTTGTATTTATAATTTCAAATTGGTTTCAAAGTAAGGATCTAAATAATGAATACGACCACCAAATACATTCTAGATTGTCTTGAATCCATTTCGTAAATTATTAACGGACATTATATTCAATCAGGTTGTATCATTTTCTAAAATTGGTAAAACAACGATGCACGGATCTTATGATGACAATTGATATGAAGGGTCTTATGGGGTAAGATGAAGAGTATCTCCTTTAACCTTTTTTGTTTGGTGCTCTAATTTGGGTGAAGTAAGAAACAATGATCCTCCTTGAACTAATCATCCACTGTGAACTAGAGTTCTTTGTGAAAAACAAACTAATCTGCTGTGAACTAATGAGCCATGTTAGTTTGTTGGTTACTGAACCAGTGATCTAATTGGAACTAGAAAATGATGATTATCAACTAATGTGCCATGGTAGTAGTATTTTTGTTTTTTGGTAACACAACCAACAATCCACTATGAACTCAAAAGGAACCAATATGAACTGCCATTTGAGGGTGTCTCATAATCTAAGCTACTACGGTAGTTGCTTTCAATATTTTAGCTTTGAGGGTGTCAATCTTCTAAAGCTACTTTTCTGTTGGTGGTGGCATTTTACTTATTTTTTTCTGGCCATGGCATATTAGTTTTGTGGATATTGTTTGTAGATGAGGTATATACCATTTACAAACGAAGTGATCCGGTAGAAATTGACACATACACACAAATTCTTTCTTTATGTATTTTAATTATAAATTCAAGAAACTGCAATGACTTATGGGTTTCAGCTAGGGTGGTGTTTTGGCTTTACAAGCAGGGGGTCTTCTTGGAAACTTGTTTTTTTTTAATCAGCGATTTCCATTTTTTTGTTTGGCATATTTTGGACCGTGGACATGTGTATTTGTCATTTTCCAGTGGATCCTCCATGCTTGTGTATCAATATGGTAAGTTGAGATCTTGCTTTTTATATATTAAGATGATCATTCGGAGAAATTACCACATGGTACCTTCTTTCCAATAAGTTGTGAATTTTACTACTTGAAAAGCACTTGTGATTTATCAAAGAGAATTCAGGGATATTTCTATTTAAAATATCAATAATTTATATTATTTAAGGAAAGACACAAAAACTTATTTATTCATTTAGAATCTTAGATGGTTCTTGATGTTGCAGGTGGCCATATTTAGAGAGGAGTTTTCATGATGTTTTATCTGTGGTAAGGTGTCTTGTAAGCAAAAAGTTTCTGGTTGCAGATGCGGGTGCACCAGAGGTTGAGCTTTTGAGGCAACCGCAAACCGGGGTGCATGGTCTAAAGTCGTCCACGGGATGGAGAGTTATTCCGTGAAGTCTTGCGGAGGCTCTTGAAGTTATTCCTTACACTTTGGCTGAGAATGCAGGTTTAAAATCAATTGCTATATTGACAGAGCTTCGTAATAGGCATGCCTAGGGTGAAATCAATGCAGAAGTGAACTGGCGGAAGGGGTAGTAAATATTGGAGGAGAATGTGGTGCAGCGGTTGCTTGTAAGGACATGTGCCATAACTACAAAGTGTGTTAGGATGATTTTGAAGATTGATGACATTGTTACAGTCAGGTAAAAGTAAATGTAACGTGGTATGGTTCGGGGTCTGTTTGAATGTTTTTTGGTTATTGTTGTATTTATACAGTTTTAAGAACCCAATTTTGAAAGTTCTCTATTTGTGTTGCTAGGTTTGCTCTCTGCCTCTCTCATCTTTTAATCTGTTATTTGGGAATAGATTTTCACTAGCGCTTGACTTCTGTGAGATTTTTTCATTCATATGATTAATATATTCTGGAGAATTCCCCATTTGGCTAACTTCAAAATGGTTTATGCAGGTTTACTATTTTTGTATCATTAAAATAATGTTTTTTATAACTATATTGCTTTGTTTTTTTTTTCCTTTTTTATTACACAAGCGAATATCATAGGCTGATATACAACATTCTCATCTTGGTTCAAAGGATTAGGTAATGTGAGGAAAATTCAGTTCCAAACAACATTATCTGATCAAATATATAGTTTAGATATTCCAAACAACACCAATTCCCATATCGTCAACGCATACAAAGCCCAGGAGTGTGTATTTAAAAAATAGAATTTGCAAGCTTTTACCATATGTAATTGATTTTCAATGAAAGAAAATATGTCTGATAATTTCAAACAACACAATTGAATGATTCACACGCATTTTAATATCTTAAAATAAATACAACAGTTTAATTTAGTGTATATATATATATATGAAAGGTTCAAATGAGAAAACATAACGTTTAAATAATCTCTACCCTCCCATGAATCAATCTCAGCCACTCATTCGGTCAATAAATGCGGCTTTGACCGTGGTCCTTCCTTTAATAATCTTTACCCTCTCATGAATCAATCTCAGTCACTCATTCGGTCAATAAAGGCGGCTTTGACCATGGTCCTCCCTTTAATAATCTCTACCCTCCCATGAATCGCGTCAATCCTCCGTGATCACGTCCACCGTAACCGAAGATGTGTGGCTGAGATTGCTCCTCGCTTTTTCTTAAATTGACATGCTTCTCGTATGAACCTAATAGGTTAGAAGTGATTGTATTTGACATGAAGTTGGATCAATAACTGTAGAGTCGTGTTCATTGCTTAAAAAAACAAGAAATGTGTTTTGATTAACGATAGCTTTCAGCTATTATCTAAGTTATGGGAAGATGTTAAAGAAAGAGAATTAAATCTAGATAATATTAAAGAATGGGTTAGAAAACATGCTCATCATGGAATTAGAATTTTTAAAAAGGAGTTTAGTATCTAGAATGATGATGATCTGAATTTGGTATTTTTGTGCAGAAGGTTGTAAAGTCTGATTTCAAAGCAGAATAATTGATGACAAGTTTGCTTTGGGAGAAACTGTATTCAGAAGAGGTCATGGAGCGACTAGAAGCTGCTGGGAAACGATAGGTGTTAAAGGAAATGTGAGGAGCAAAGCGAAATAAAAGAATCTTTTTATGCACTGCTTAGAAGGTTAAAGATCTTGATGTTCAAGTAATGAAGCTCAATGACATCTACCATATGAATAATGAATTCATGAAAGTTGGTTTACATTTTCTTTTATCTTTCTTAACAGGTGATGAAAAAGAATGGGATCATTTATCGACTGCAAAATAAGCTATAAGACTAGAAAAAAAACTAAGCAACTAAGAATCATTAATGGAATGTTAAAACAAAATGGAAGAAATACATAGAACCACATGAAAGAGTGGCATAGTCTCGCAATTTTAGTTTTGATATATATAAAAATCATCCTTTTCATTTACTTGTTTTCTGATTTTTATGGAAGTGTACCAGGTCTGTTTACACCTCGTCACCCGGTTCATCCCTGCCGGTTAACTCAAAGCTTGCCGTGTTCTGCCCAATACGCAGCTTTCGGGTTAGTATTTGGTTGTTGATTTCCGTTGGTTCTGTGTCGTGTAGCTCCTGTTTCTGTTTAGATGGGTTCGTTTTTTTTCCTCTCTTTGGTTTTGGTTGAGCATGTGCTGCTGCTTTCTTTTCTTTGGGTGTTATGGTTGTGTTTGTTTGGTTTTGTTGGTACTGTGTATATTGGTTCTAATAATATTGCTACGGTTAAAAAAAGATTAATTTTAAATAAGTGTTCATTTTAGTATGCTTGGTGATAGACTTGTGGATCATGGTATTTAGCTATGTACTCTTGTGATATTCTTAATAAAGGGTTCATTATTTTATATCTTATCGAGAATAAAGGAATATAAAGAGTTTATTATATATGTTGTGCGATGGACAACATATTACTTGATGAAAATTAATAGCATTGAGTATGATTTTCGTTTCTTTCAAAGTTTTTAGATTAATTTAGGGGTTGTTTATCAAACGATTACGGAGTAAGCGCTTAGCTACAAGGACATTACCTTACTTACCTTATCATATAACATTCTCTTTGATTGTGGTAATCGTATTCAACCCGGTAAGCATTTACCAGGTAACAGTAGTTTCCATTACTTATCGGGTAAGACTTGCGGTCCATGTTATGGCTCTTATCTGGTAAGACTTGTGTCCCTGTTATGGCTCTTATCAGGTAAGACTCTCGGTCCCTGTTATGATTTTAATCAGGTAAGATTCTCGACGGTTTTCATACTCAATTGAAAAGGATTGCAATGTAAGTTTTACCGTAAGCGCTTACCTAGGTAAGTAGTTAGTAAACGGCCCCTTAGTGGCAAACATTGTGAGTAGATGTCTTTACATCATACTACCATTATTACAAAAGATGAAAGGGTTGTAGCGCGCCACTGAAATCTAGCTTCAAGGATAAAGTTGTGTGTTGTGAAGAATTCATTTGAGACTAAAATGCTAGCAAAATAAGAGAATATTGGGTTGCTGCTACTCAACTTTTTAAGTTGTCAAACCAATTGAAAAAAAAGCAAGCAGCCAAGTAAGATGATGCTTTGTGTTACTTTTCGTTCATAATTTTATTGTTTTTTTTGTTGTCGTAACATAAATTGCATTATTAGTTTGATACTTTATATTATACCATTTTCTCTATGTTCAATGGTTAATACACATTTCATTACTCTTATTGTTTCATTTTTCATTTTCAAATTACATTTTATCGGCTATATGGACATGAGTAAACACAATTTGGTTATAAAATATATAATTTAGCAAGTGTTTCAAAAAGTTTTTTATCTTTTGAGTTCAAGTATTCATTTAGTGCATATGTCATTTATGGTTGTCTTAATTTTAGTCATTACGAGCGTAGATATGTAAGTTTTATGCCAGATACTTAACCGGTTAAAATTTGAACAGATGTTCAACGGTTAAAATTTGAACACATTACTGATACTTAATTGCAACAACGGTTAATTTAATCACTTTGAGAAACCTAAAAATAATAAATCTAGATTAAACTCATGTCGTATACCCGGTCTACGGACGGGTATAGCACTAGAAATATCTAGGTATGGAAAATTACCAATAACCAACTCGCAACAAAACACAATGTCATTTTAGTATTCTATATAAGAATGTAGAATTCTAACCAGTAGTCTTTCTGAAATTTAATGCACCATTATGTGTTAGTTTATGAGGTCTTTTTAATTTGTATCTTTTTCAGTGTTATTTGCAACGCATCCCACTATCCTCAATTCTTTTGCAATTGATATTTAAAACCCACATCTCACTCCTCTCAAGTATAATCGGTAAATATTCAAATGTTGATTAAAATCTTGTCGTGTACCCGGCCTACGGACGGGTACAGTGCTAGTTATATATTATTATGACCCTAAGGAGTCAGAAAAAGAAGGAAGTAATATAGACCGTTGGATCAATCTTAACAATGAATCTTATTCGTTCAAATTAGCTATTTTACGGTTAAAAAACTAACCCTATCCCACCTGAACTCTTTCTCTCCATGATCGATCTCCAGACGTTCCTTTCTTTCCACGTTCTCACCCACTCCTCCCCTTCCCCACCTCCTTCTCCACTCTCCCATCTCCCATCTCCCACTCATCCGGTCATCCCCTTCCCGGTAATCCAGCCACGATACATATATCTTACCGTATATAAACAACCAGACTTCACCACTCCTCTCTAATCTCTCAATCGTCTTCTCACCTTTCCAAACCCTAATCTCGGCTTCTTCGTCCGCCGCTGCCCGCCACCGTCCACCTGTTGGAAATGGTGTCCAAATTATTAACTGTTGGTAGTATTTTAATAATGACAGGGTCCTTT
>LUCG01052170.1:0-18269 GCA_001633085.1 Carthamus tinctorius | reverse complement strand
TGAGTTAGTACGAGCTGAGCCTATTCGAGTCAAGTGTCGACCGAGCTTTGACTGAGTCGATCTCGAGTAGCTTGCGAGTTGTCTCGTATCGCTTACACCCCGATGAGGAAGTAAGAGGGGAATAACTTGATGAAAAAAATAATACAATACAAGAAGACAAAATTCCCACATATGTTATGTAATATCAAGATTGCTTCATTAGATGACTTTGCTATGTTTTTCAATAGTTCTATACCACGTCAAAAAAACATATGTCCATATGCTCGTTAGTAATGGTGACGGCATGGTGGAGACTAAGGTGAAACTCTAGTTGAAAAAAGATGACTACTTAGAATTAAAAAGCATAGCCAATAAAATGACCATTTGACAGAAACTATGCAACAAAAAACATGTGCCTCAAAAATGAGTGGACAGAAAAGTGAAAGCTAGTTTAATCTGAGACCATGGGTGACCAAAATTGAAATAATAGTTCATGTTTGACCTCAGTAATAGAAGAAATTAGATAAATAGGTACGAGTATGAAAGAAGTAGAATGAATAATAGGAGTGAGCTCACTTCTAAAGCTTTGACATAAATTTGATGGATTTGGCTTGCATAATACACTTAGCAATTTATGTTGAGAACCAGCCGAATGACGAATTAATGTGAAGGCATGATACTAGTTTGAATTCTAGGATCCTCTTTATGCTCTCAAAGACCGGCTTCCTACCCTAGGAGGATTGAAATTTATTTGTTTTAATTTTTAAAACAGGTCAAATGTTGGTTAGTTGCATTTCATCATACAAAAGTATCTTTGGGATTATCTACTAACAGAAAATTCCTATGCAAGATGGATGGGTATAAAAGTATCTTATAATTTATTGTGACAAAAGAAGATATGCCTTATTTGCAAGATGCAACACCTACCGCTGCGGGTCGGAACTTACCCACCAGAAGTTTTTGCTACCTTAGGCCTGTTGTAGTTACGGCCACTGTTCAACCAACGGCTCCAGCAAGAAAAGACATGGGTAGAGTTCATTCTATAATTGAGGTTTATTACTTATACCACATCTGCTGGATCTAAACAGAATTGAAAAGTACAAACCAACAAAGAAACTGTTCGAAGCAGAAACATATTTTTACAGTAACTCAGAAAGACAACCATATGTATCAAACAACTATCAGATAATACTGGATGTGGCATGTAACAAGCCCCTCAGAAGCTCCTAAAGAATGTAAAATGAAAGAGGATGAATTTCCTCAAAGGGAAGAGCGATAATAGCAAGAGAAGCCAAACAACTCAATAAGATACAGTCTGCAGATCTTGAGGATTAACCAAAAGGAATACCCCAGGGGTCCCGTTAACACAGCCACCATTGTTAGAAAAGGGAACAAACAAACTATGATCCTAGTAAAACTAGATATATCTTTCAATCTTATATGCATATCACCTAGCTTGGATTCCTACTTCAGTGCCTGAATTTCCTTCCAAATTATACCACCCAGTCCTTGCTATTCTGGAACTCCAGTCTTGGTATCTTGATGTTCTAATTCATATCGAATGCCAGACCTATTTTCTGCAACCAAATACCTACCAGCTGTAACTTCACATCCGTATGTCATAACTGAACTACCTTTTTGCTCATAATAACCAAATCTACTAAATACTGTTGGAGCCAAGCCCAAAACTTATCTAATGCATCGCTTTGGTGGTAGAAGAACATATATATGAACCTTAGATCTATAATACTGCAAAATAAGAAAACGTTCTTCCTTGTCCTGTTTCAGCCAAAATCACATCCTTTGTTAAAATCCTAATAGCTCCTAACAATTAGCTGAGATCTGCTAGAATGCTTGATCTAAGGTAGTCTAGGATTCCATCCATATCCTTTTCCAGATAACCAATTAATGCGATTCATTATCCAGGAATCGCATCTGCCAGATGTGGTTTCGGTTTGGTATAAGGGTAAGTTTCACACACAGATTACATCAACTGGAACTTCTATAGCCATGTAAACAAAACATACATCAGTTCTACTGTCAAAGTAAGCAATCAATAACCAGCCAGACACAGTAGCAAATTAGTATCGCATATGCAAACATCAACGCACTGTCACTGCAAATAAATGTCAATATGGTATTAGAACAAAACCCAGAGATCAATTTTTTGGCCGTTATCAGCTGTATTTGTAAGTATTTACTTAAAATTATTCAGTACCAACTTCCTTCATATGCAATGCCATATATCAAAAATAGGAAATGAATTCTAATATAAAAATGCCAAAAAACAACAACAAAAACATAGACAAGTTTGATATTCAAAAATCAAACCTTCGACTCCAATATAGCTATCTCTGAGCGGAGACGATCGTCCTCCCTCTCCAATGACTTTATTCTTCTTGATTCACTATTCAGCCTCTCATTGAGCACCTTTATTTCATTATGTTGACGAGCATTAATTTCTTTTTGCTCAAGTACAGAGCTCTCCAGCTTCTTTATATAATCTTCCTTCATGGCAAGAGATGACTCAAGCTCCTGTTCTTGCAACAAGGTCACAAAATAGGCATTAGCATACACCACAAACGAGATGAAAGTTTCACAACAGGACCTCTGGTCT
The DNA here is from genome assembly GCA_001633085.1 of Carthamus tinctorius. Classification (NCBI taxonomy): domain Eukaryota; kingdom Viridiplantae; phylum Streptophyta; class Magnoliopsida; order Asterales; family Asteraceae; genus Carthamus; species Carthamus tinctorius. The sequence continues at coordinate 15,673 of LUCG01052170.1, read as the reverse complement.
ACAACCTTAACAGTTCCATCATTCATTGCAACCCCCACTTCAACATTCTTCTGCTGTTTCATTTGATCAACAGCAACTTTTAAACGATCTCTCTCCTCGGTAACTGAAGAAAGCTGCAAAGATATATTTCGTAAAGAATAACCATGCCATTATTTGTGCTGTCTGTAGGACATAGACACATAAAACAAGAATGTAAACAACATGGCCATTTATACCATCTAACAAAGATAAAATTTGAGGAAGAGAGATGATAAAGAAATATGAAGTACCAACAACTTCATGTACAACAATAAACCGTCATAAATGAGTATGTGCAATATTTTGAAAAAGGGTGACATTTCATCTTGGATACATACCTAAAGGAGACTCTGTTCAGAAGTAGGTCAAAGGCACAACCATAGAAATATAATTGTAATTTCCTTCTGTTGCTGGATGCAATAGTGTTGGAAAATCAGCAAAATAAATATCTGTTCTATAATAAGTTGTAACTGTATCTTTGGTCATTGTTGTATTTCATACAAATCTGTGTAATTCAGGAATGTACGGCCTAAAATAAAATATTTACGAACAACGTCCAAAAAGAGGTAAAAAGAACTTGGTTGATATAGTTTAAATAGATCACAAACTATGTTATTTTATACAAAAAATATAATTGTAATTTCATTCCATTGCTGAATGTTGTGTTGGAAAATCAAAAGAATAAATTGTTGTATAATAAGTTGTAGCTCTATCTTTGTTCATTGTTGTGTTTCGTACAAATCTATGTAATTTAGGAATGTACAACCTAAGAAAATAAATTATCTTTTAAATTATATAGGGTGTCCTAATTTAGTGGATATGCCTGTACTATAAAATAACAACATCAATAACAGAAAAGTCATTATGCAAAAATCTACTTTTCAGGTAACAGAAACGAAACACATTCCATCATTGATTCCAGCATAGCAAACAGATCATTAAGATCTATTTATCTAACTGTATGAAAGGATTGAAAGCTAAAATAATACCAACTTACCAGTAACTCAGTTCTCTTGAGCTCCAATTTTGAAAGTTCCATCTTCTCTTTGGTCAATGCAGACTCTGTTTCAGCATTCTGCCTACCATTTTCAGCAGCATCAAGAGCAACCTCTACTTGTTTCAAACGTGCAGTGACCTCCCCCATCTTCATCATGCTTTCAATAATCTCCCTGTAATGCACAAGATAAATTTAGGAAGTAAGTGAATCTGCTGATAATTTGAAATATAAAATACAAAAAGTTTGACATCAAGCTCGGTCGAACCTTGCTGAAGAACATCCAATAAAGGAACAGAAGATGAAGGTTTCCATACGAACATAAAACAAAAAGAAATGGCTAAAGCGAATGATTGTCATTGCGCTTAGGGTTGTAAACGAACCAAACGTTCAACNGAAGTTCGTTTATGTTCGTTTATTTATTAAATAAACGAACATGAACAATTTTTTTTTGTTCGTTTAGTTAAACAAACGAACATGAACAAGGCTCTCTTTCGTTCATTTACGTTCGTGAACATTCGTTCATTTATGTTCGTTTACGTTCGTTTATACTCGTTCGTTTACGTTCGTTTATGTTTGTTTATGTTAGTTCGTTTATATATTAAGAGTAATAACATTAATTATTAATATATAAATATAATCTTTTATTTAAGTTTCCCAACTAAAAAGTCACTCCTCCTAAAATTTATCTCTCCCTAAAAAGTAAAAAGAGTAAAACCTTAAATCTGAAATCTTGGATGTTAACTCAACGCCTTTGTTTATGTTCGGTTAGGCTTGTTCGTTTGTGTTCGTTTAGACTTGTTCGTTTACGTTCGTTTAACATCTTAACAAACGAACATAAACGAACACGAACACACCTAATTTCTAAGCAAACGAACATGAACACAAAAAGTTTTGTTCGTTTACCGTTCGTGTTCGTTCGTTAGTGCATTTAACTTAAACGAACGAACATGAACAAGCCTCAGTTCGTGTTCGTTTGGTTCGTTTACAGCCCTAATTGCGCTCACCAAAAAACAAATTATCAAGTTTAAAGGGCAAGCAGTTGGTCTGAAAAATGATGAACAAACCATCTTCAGATTACAGCCTGAAGAAATATAAGACTCAAAACAGTTTATTCTACATAGATATTGTCTAAGTCTCTAAGGGTGTGTTTGGTATCCAGATAGGCAGGACGGGACAACTTTTCAACATTTGGAAGAACAAGACTGGACAGAACAGAACATATAAAATGACCAATTTACCCTAATGAATTATTTATATCTTTTATATAATTTGATTAATTTATATAAGTTATTAAATTATAAAAGAATAAATACTTCCATAACAAAATATATCATTAGAAAGTTTTTGCCAAGACGAGTAAAATGACACAAATATAAAAAAGTTTATGTAGCTTCCATTTTTTATTTTATACATTTTCTTTATTATCTTATTATTATTTAATAAATTACATAAGTTAACCAAAATATAGAAACCGTATAAAAACAATATTTCGAGGACAGTAAAATGAAAGTTCAATTAACATAAAATATAGTAATTAAAATTTAAAGAATGAATAAAATGTAAAGAGGGGGCGTATTTGAACTTTTAGAAGAGAACTAGATTTTATTTTGAGGTTATATTGGTAAAATATACGTTTGTTCCATCTTGTTCCGTGGGGTGGGGGTGGAGTGGAACAAGCCTGTTCCATTTTGTTCCTGTCTGTTCCACATAAATCTCATGCCAAGCATGGAACAGTGATCCCTGTTTTTGTTATGTTATGTTATGTCCTATCCAGTGTACCAAACGCATAAAAGGTTAACAGGCATAAGTGGATAAAGGTTGACTTCACTTCTCATAGTTCAATTAGAGATGCATTTCAGGAAGCAAATTGCATAAATGTAACACAATTATAGTATGAAGTTGATACGAACTTTTGCAAGGCTGCAAACTTGAAAGGTATGTCAGCAGCACATGTTACACCAGGAATCTCCTTCATGATTGATTCCCAAGAAGACAATTCGTCCTCCAACTTCTTTCCATTTACTTGTTCCTCTGATAGTTTAGAAATCTCTGACTCTGCCCTCTCTCTGCGGCCCTTCTCTTCCAACAATTTCTCCCTCAGTACCTCGATGTCTTCATGAGAAGATTTCCATTTCCTAGCTTCACGGACTTCTGATTCCTGATGTCAAATATAGAAAAACAATGATCAAAGTCTCAGCTGCAAATTTGGGTCATCCTAAAAAAATAGCAATGATAAAAACTACTCCAGTTTTTGGGCAGTACTTGAAATACATATAAGAAAAAATCTTTAGCAATAACCTAATTCACCATCGAACACCACATTTCCTCTGTAGAATAAAACATTTCACTGATAAAAACTAGCAATGATAAAAACTACTCCAGTTTTTGGGCAGTACTTGAAATACATATAAGAAAAAATCTTTAGCAATAACCTAATTCACCATCGAACACCACATTTCCTCTGTAGAATAAAACATTTCACTGAATGCATATTCTCTTTCCTCACAATTATACACTTCCCTTCCAAAGAAAGATATATAAGGTAAGCTTGGTGGTATATTGGTGGTTGCATAGATTTCCTGTGTAAACTGAACTGCAAGATTTTTATAAATCTATTATTAGCAGGCTAGAGCCACCCCTGCAACTTAAGGTCTGTAAATTGGAACTTCTGTGTCCTGGCAATAATTTCCAAATTGTTCTCGTTAATATTACATTATACCCTCAAATGAGGACCATCCTTAACCTTACGGCAACTCTTGTTCTGAACCCAGTCAAGAATTGAGTATTCCGGAACCTGCCTGCTAGTGTAAAAGTATTTTTTGCTATGCTTGCTAATCAGTCAAATTCCTTTTTGTTAAAAAGGAGTATGCATTCACCTGTCTGAATGTATGGGCGTACCGGCATTTGCAGCATAAGCCACTAGCAGGAGTGATAAAACATACCGTATATTAATGTTTCTAGTAATCATGCAGACTAGTGTAGCTTCTTGTTCTAGCTCAAATAACCAAGAATGCAACTACCATGCCAGCTGACTATTTTACTCTAAAGCCAGTGAGCTTTGTTGCTTATTAATGTTATAAATTTTTTTGTTCTTTTTCAAGATAGATGCTGCACAAGAAATCCTTTATCAACAAGTACTTCATTCAATATTAGGTCTGTGAAAAGAACATGAACATCAAAATACTTGAAATGAGGAAGAATAAAACATACATAATTTCGGAGCTCTTCTCTCAAATGCTTCACCAAGATATTGTCATCAGAAGAAGGAAGTTCTTGACATGTTAAAGTGGAAAGTTTTTTCTCTACTTCATTCTTCTCGTGCAAGCACTGGGGATAAGAACATAACACCAAATACCATTAGCTGCATAGAATTTAAATAAGCTAAGAATGTAGAAAATAAAACAACATCAAAAAGACTTGAATAGAGTTCATGAGTTGGACCTTTCACAAGGGTGGAGCGACTTTCAAACAGCCAAAGAGAAGATCATTTGAAAAAAGAAAAATAAATTTACACATATACTGCCTCCATACAAATTATACATGGTGTACTTTTCAAGGAATGATGTACTACAAAATACAGTAAAGCTAAAGAAGTTATAACCTCATTAAGTTGCCTTTGAAGGTTTTCCAATTGTTCCTTCAGGAGTTCTGCCTCTTTCTCAGAGTTATTAGCTTTGCATTCCATCCTTTCAAGCTAAGTACAAGAAAGCAAGTATTAGTTCCGTATCATGTTCAACAAAAAAATCTGTCATGACTTAGACTACTCACATCTGCACTAATTCTAGAAATTGTTAATTTTGATTCTTGTTTAAGCTGTGTAAGATCCTTCTGAAGACGAACTCGTTCCCTCTCTATGCTTTCAGAGACCTGGCTCAGTTTCCTCTCTAAAAGGCTAGCTTTTTCTTCAGCTGATGCTACCAAAGATTCTGCATTTTTGCGAAGATCCATTTCTTTTCTGAATTTGATCTAATACCAAAGTAAAGAAACTATCGGTAAACAAATATCCAAACAAAATATGTGGTAAGAAAATAACAGGAAACCAAGAAAGAATAATTAAACTACAAGGAGAGTAAAACAATAACTCAAGCTATTACTCTCACACACATTACTCAACCATGAATTACACAAGCTTGTTTTTAAAGCAATGAAATAAATTACTGAAAGGGGATGCAGAACTGTTATCCTGCTATGATATTGGAAGCACCATTAGACATCATCAACAGAAGATAAGTGTAGCAAACATGTAGATGTGAATAGTGAGGGCAGGAATAGAAACTAGGAGGTCTGGATGTAGATTAAAGCAGCACAGCTGAGTGAGGACAAGGTGACACAACACCTCAGGTAAATTTGTCATCTTGAAGTAGACCTTTGGATGCACATATTATAATAGGAAGCTTGCAAGAGGAGATCCATAAGGAGAGGAAGAGCTAGGTTAGAATTGACAATGGGGAAGTGGTGAATATAAGTTCGATAGAAAAGAATTTACCAAAGGAGTTGGTCTTTAGGTAGGACTTAACTGAAGGATGCTATCAGCTTCAGATTTAACCTACCCCAGCTACCGTAGAAAGCAAGGACTTGCTCTTTTGTTATAACAAAAGCCATATTCACTACCCGATTGCTGGGTACTACATGTAAACCTGGAACTTTAGTCTAACTAACAACCGAATAGCACAGGAACAATTCAGCAGAAAATGTAGATTCCTGCCTTTTCAACAATACAGAATACACAATGATTACCGTGTTATATTTCATTCTAGGTTCATCGGTAGGAGCTAACCATTTGAAAACTCCAAGTATGGTATACTAGACTGATGCAAGCTGATAGTAATATTCCACAAGAGTTCACCTCTACCAGAAACACAAAATTGAATACTTTAAAAAAAGTAGATGGAATTTTTACTCCTCGTAGAATAGCGTTCAGACTTCAAGTCTGAAACACAGACAAGATTTTGCGTTTCCAGAAATTATATGCATTAGCTTCCAAATGAACCCCCTGATGTAACATAAACCTACTTTGAATACCGATTTGACCATTGTCCTTTAACATACATGGACAAAGATTCATTGTTCTAAGAGCAGTCAGCAAAAGAAGTATCTGAAAGCCCTCTTTGTCATCACTTACAAGACCAGAGACAATATATCCCCTTAATATATTAAGTTCTTTATAAAGCACTACCTACGTTTGTATCAAGTAAAAAGGTTAGAAAACATAAAATAATTGTTGATTCCACTTCAACTGACAAACAAAACTCCACCACTAGAGACTCTTACTGATCTGTATAGACTTACCACTTGCATGACCGAGAAGCTATAAGTAAGCCAGTATGCTACATAGAAACTATCCAGAATGTAGTCTGGCCAATGATAACACTCCTTTGTTACATAGGCATCGTCTATTTTATTTAGTGCTTTTTTTTGTTAAGCACAGGTGTCCAGGCCAGCTTGCCGCACACGCCTAGACTTATCCCATGGGGCCCTCGAGAATAGCCAAAAAATCCCCAGTGGCCTAGAACTTGAACTGGTGAGCTATGACCAGGAGCCTGAAAGGCCCAAGCCTGATTGCTAGGTGAGCTAACCCCAAAAGATTTATAATCTAGTGATTGCTCCCTCATAGATGGTATTACCATGTGCAACCCAATGCCTGGTGCAGTGAATACCTTTTCGTGCCCTCTATAATGTCATAGGTTTGAGTGTCATTAGAATGGATGTATGTTTGGAAAATATTTGACATGTTGGAATATAAACAGTAGAATGATGTTGCTGACGAATCCATCAGCTGCAAGTCTGCAACAAATTACGACAAAACTATACAATAGACCTGTTTAAAATTCCATAAAAATTTATGAATCCTTATCATGGCATTGCATTAACTTGACTTTGAGCCTATTAAAAGAAGAGAATCATAAAAATTTCAAGATAGCAGACTAGAAATAACATTAAAGTAATTGTTTGATAATCTAAATCTAAAAAGAATTGAGAAGACTTGAATTGAATAAAAAAGTAGACTGAAATATAGGTAATGTAGAACCTCAATTTCACTATGGTTATGAATTTGCTTTCTTAGTCGCTCTTGAGATTCATTGACCTCTTTCAAAAGCTGCTCTTGCAGAGCCTGTTCACGTCCCTGGGCAGCAGCTAGTTCTTGTTCTGCATATAGAAGCTGATTCCGAAATTTCATCCTATCAGCTTCTGCACCAAATGGAAAGACACAATTTAACTAAAGCTGCAAACGTATATTCTCAAAAGGTATGATAATGAGACAAGGCAGAGAGAAAATATCATTATAGGTAAACAGAAACAGTGAAGTTACACAAAAGAAGCATGGATAAATGACATCCACTACCTATAACAATATATTGCATAAAACGCTGACCAACTGATAGTCATGACCTATAGATTTTTTATGTCCTATCATGTAAGTATTACAGATACAAGAGACGAAAAGATAATAAACATCCTCTTTAACACGCTGTAAGGCTAAACAAAAGTTAAGCAAACAATAAATTTGTTTAGTAGCCTTATTCTTAATGTTTAGCTAAATTTAAGTCTCCACCCATGAGTCATCTTTTACTGTAAGGGGCTGTTTACTAATTTTCTATTAAGTCTTGTATGGATAAATTTGTTGCCCGGATAAAAATATGATGTTGTTTACATTTTTTCTTGAATTAATTGTATGAATGATAGAAATTACCATTTTACCCCAAGTATGAAATACATCATTTGACATTTCTAAATAACATAAAGAAACTACTTCGAATTTTAGGATTGATCAAGCTATAATCCTTTTATTACTGTACAAAAACTTGAATCCTTGACTTTTTTGGGAACACAGTTCTTAAAATTGCTGTTGATCAAACTTAAACGGTTAAACCAACATGATTCACATAAACCTAGAATAGCAAGATCAATCAGAAACATGAAATCAACTACAAAATGGTGAATCCATTAACCAAAAACCGGAGAATTTGGTGGAAAACCACAATCAACAAGCTGTAATTTGTTCATGAAACATGAAATCAACAACCAATAAATACCCACTTCAAAGTCTCTCGTTCAAGAATGTTGGGGCATCGGAGAGATAAACTCTTAAAATGTATAAAAACCCATAAAATTCTAGAGGGAGTAAAGAGAGTGCAGTGACGAATTTGGTTGCTGGAGGAAGTAGAAACATGTCGGAGAGAAGCAGCGATGAGGTCGCTGTTGCTGGAAGAAGGAGAAACCCAGGGGCGTAGGAGAGAAGCCGGAGGAAGTGGAAACCCAGTGTCACCGTCGTCAAGCAGAGAGGTTTCATGGAAGCCAAGTAGAGAGGGTGATGAGAAGGGGTGACTGATTATACAGAGTGCTGGGGAGCGGCTAGGTTATCTCCTTTTCTTTTCATATGGAGTGTATTTTAATAAGGGTATGAGTGGTAGTTTGGATGGCTGAATCTGGACAAGTGAGGTATTCCATCAGTGCAAATAAGCTATATTATTTTTGATTAAGCTCTAAGTAAACAACCCAAAATAGCTGTGCGGATAAGCCAGATGGACCATTAAGCCTATTAAGTTGTAAGTAAACACCCCCCAAGTGCGTGTATCATTCATCAATGATGTGAACTATCTTTCAAACCCCATATATTCTAACAGAGCAAACCCTAGCTACTCTAAACATGCCACTGCAACCAGGGTATCAACTATGCCCAAGCCTGATACAGTGCACTCCACTCTACCAAAGGTATCAACTATCCCAAACAGCAGCTTTTATGCAAGCAAAACAAACCCATCTCACAATATCGCTATATTGAATCGGTATTTGTGTTAAAAATCGACGCAATAGCGGCAAATTGCACCGCTATTACCGGAACCGATATTTGCACCGCTATTTTACCACTCATATTTCGTGAGAGCCAATATACGATGTTGCACTGCTACCGCACCACAGTAGCGCTAATATTAATAGCATAGAGTACATTACCCCCAGAAATGATTGATTAAACTGAATAACAGAAATCGGGATCCTTACTCCACCTTGTTCCATTATAGATCCCTTTCAAATCAGATAATATAAACTAGGATTTTTAATCAAATGTCAGCATGGGTACCTGACTGTGAATCCTTCCTCTGGGAGTGGTAAAGAGTGAATTTTGTTGACAGTTGAATAAATTTACTGTTTGGGATCCCATGGGAGCATTCCTTTGCTACTGTGATATGACATGCTGCAAATAGTTTTGCTTCAAGGCTTCAGGCTTTGTGTAGTTAGATGCTTAATCTTTCTCCCACTGATTGTGTTAAGGGCAATCCTAGACCAACCCAGTATTGTACTCGCCTCATTAAAGTTAGTAGTGTTGCCAAAGACTACTAGTATATTGGTATTGTTTGCGAGGATACCCAAAAATGACCTTTCTCTCTGTGTTGTTGTGTTGCTACTGATGGCCGAAACCCATCATTAACTCCTTTGCCACCTTATATCATGAAGGTGTACATGACCCTAAAGAAAATTTTTATCTTCCAATCACATCATATCATGTGACATGAAGTGTATCATTGGTTTTGAAGATGTTAATTTGTTGGATGGTTGTTTTATAAATTTCTCAATGGTTTCGAAATTCAAGAGAGGGTCTTCATGACCCAAGAAGGTACGATGTATGGGTTAAAAATTGAAACAATCTGAATGTCACTAGGATGGATATTGTTCTTTATTTAGAGTAATGAGTTTTTTGTCTACGGTCTACCTTTCATACTATTGATATCAAGAGAGTACTCATGATCAAAAGGAGATATGATGTATTGGTTGGTAAACTGAACAATTTCAATGTCGGTAGGGTTGATATTTTTCTTTCATGTGAGTGATCAGCCCGTCAGTCGTTCCATGTCTACCTTCCACACTAGCAATTAGGATGTTTTGTACAACTTCTTGTATCTACTCAAGGTCTAAAGTAACTTAAAATGCTAGTGTGTTAAATGACATTGCAATGAGAGATTGACCACTGTACATCGTACTTTTTGGTGTCACTGAATAGCAAGAACAAAAGATTGTTTGTTGCTCTAAGTTACGTAAGAGTCCCAATGACGACATATACAACTTAGGAGGTCAATTGGGTATGTCATCTTATTCAACCTGAATTACTCTACATTGGTTTTAAGGAGATGTATCGTCATATTGAGCCAATTATGAAGGTGCATTATAAATAAGATATTCCATGAATGCATGAAGCAAAGCATATTGAGGTAGATTAGAACTTGTACATGAAGATGTGATTGACACATAGAACGATTTCTGTCTACCAACTAGTTTTGTTGACTCAAGCCCCTCACTTGCATATGTTTTCGCTAAGCCACTCAAAAAGGTTTAAACGGAACTTGTAAAGACCGTGCTTGTTTCATGCTCATATTCCAACTTCAAGAAGAGTGTTAATAGCATCATCTTAGTCTTAATCTTTAGTTTTATCCCATCAGCCCACCCTTCTATCCTTATACACACACTAATGCTTTCAGAACCATTTGATAACAAATTTTTTATTTCTTTTGATGTATGTTGGTGTGTATTANCCATATCGGCCGACCCCCTTGGAGCGAGTACTCGGAGTACTCGGGGAGTACTCGGATTGGGATTTTATATATATATTTTTTATATTTTATAACATATATATATATATAACTATCCAAAATATGTCTAAAAACACCAACATAATTCCAAAATATATGTTTAAACACACCAACATAATTGTTTGAAAATGCGAATACTTAATTATCCAAAATATAACACACCAACATATATTTTTTTAGATTTGAGGGTGCGAACTCAATTCGATTTGGATTTGATTTGAGTTCGATTTGAGGAATTGAGGGTGTTCGATTTGAGGTCCGACTTCATGCTATCTGTCGGCTGCTGGAATAAAAGAGAGGGCCCAATTTTTTAATTAAACCCTAAATTTTTACATGTTGACCGAGTTTGACCGAGTCGGACCGGGTCGGCCGGGTCGGACCGGGTTGGCCGAGTAATCGGCGAGTTGGACCGAGTAGTAGGGAGGCCGAGTAATGTGCCCGAGTATGAGAAAATCGCCAAGGTTTGTGGCCGAGGGCCGAGTACTCGCCGAGTACTCGGCCGAGTAAAACGATTTTTGCAACAGTGTTAGCAATACAAAAACAGAATATCAAGTGAAACATACCAAAGTTTTTGAACTTTTGATGTTGCTAGTTTATACGTCATAGATGGTAGATTAAAAGTGATCTAGCTAAAATAACATGGGCAACCACTAAAACCGAGATTTATTGCTGCCGATGTCAAAAGTATTGGACAATGCAGAGGTAGGTATTCAACACCAATAAACATTAGAAATTTCAGCTTCTACCATGCCAAAATATAATACCCACTACAGGTAAATGAGGAATTTCATATAGATTAGCTCAAAACTTGAGCTTATCACGCACCAGATTTGTGCATGTCATCATTCATCGTCTCTAGTTTGGATTGATAGTCCTGCGCTTGTTTCTCTGCACTGCTTAAAGCATCCATGAAATCTGCTTTGACCTGTGATGGCAATAGGCATTCTACTCAATAGATGAAAGGTAGGAAATTAGAAAATGCCTAAATCTCCCATAAAGATTTGAGTAAAAAACTTGCAACTCCAGAGACACTTCTTCAGCAGTTAACTATCTCCATAGATATCCTAGTAAGAGAGAAAATCCATGCAAAGCTGTAAACTTGGAAAAGACAACATAAATCACTAGGGCTACCACAACATGAAATTGGCAAAGAAAACACTGAGATGGCTAGGGCTATGTACCGGAAAAAACGGAGGCATTATCAAAACCTAAATTAAGTATCAGAATTCAGATACTCATTACAAAGCAGAGAAGTTAAACTATACCAGCATCTCTAACATGCTCTATGTTTTACATAGTTCAGGCATAGAAAACCAGTAAAAGCAGCCTATTTTGTTGGCTTTAGGTGGTGCAGCCATGCAACTTCAATTTCAACTTCCAAATTTGAATTCTATGAACTTTCTACAAACTTTGATAACAATTATAAACTTTATAATAACAAGTATTACTCTAATTTCACTAAGAAAATTGTGGAGGTACTTGCAGCAGAACGAGCCAAAACCCTAGGAGGGAGGACTAGGTTATCAGTTACTCATAAACTAATAAATCAACGTCTTGTTTTAATTTGTAAAGCACCAGGTCCAACCATTAAAATAGGAAGCTTTGTGGAATAGTAGTGAACCAATAGGAGAAGTATTACCAACTGCCGGCACTGGTATGTGCAAAGCATCTGACCGGAATGTTGGTGAGAGATATCCGGCTCCGGCTCCGGCACCGGAAGGTCCTCGAAGATGACCAAATTGCCATCGGAGTTAGGGCTCTGGGAGTTTTCAGGCTTTCGTTTCTTAGGTAGAGGTGTTCTGACGATCATTTTTCTCTCCGATTATGGAACCCTAGATTCGAAAATGGAAAGGGAAATCAGCAGCAAAAGGGTTTGACAGTAGAAAGCGTTAATTTGAAATCAAGGGCGCCATGTTTTTGNAAAAAAAAAATGAATGATTGGGATTTAGTTTTAAAACTGTTTATTGACTTATTGGCTTCTTTAAGAAGTCAATAAGTTGATAAGCTTGTTTGTGTAATAGAAAAGTGCTTTTAAAACTCGGTTTAGACAAGGGATGAAATGTAGTTTTCAAAAAATCACAATTTGTTACTTATTGACTTATTGCTACAAACCCTTCTCAAAAAGTTCATAAGCTAATCCAAACACCATAACTTATTGACTTATTGCTACAAAGCATTCTCAAAAGGTTGATAAGCTAATCCAAACACTTTTTTAGAAACTCCTTCTCCTACCGCTATAAGTCAATAAGCAATTTTGTTCAAAAGCACTTTTAAACCTCAAAAAGCAATCTCAAACACCCTATAAAGGGAACTGATATTCCACATCAATCTTTATAAAATTACTTTTTCACCCTTTTTCTTTCCACCGCTAAACTAAATGATTATTTTAGAGAGAGAAAATGTCCGCATCCTTCCATCCACGAAACTCGATAGTCGCACCCTATTGTCGCCTGCTTCCATCCACGAAACTGAATAATTACCATTATTGTCGCCGGAGTCACAATTGTGGTTGCCGAAGTCGCCGCTGTCGTCGTCGGAATCTCTATTGCCGTTGTCGTCGCCGGAATCTCCACTGCCGTTGTCTTCCGCCGTAATCGCCACTGTCACTGGCTTCCGCTGGAATCGCTACTGCCGTCGCCGGAATCTCCACTGCCGTTGTCGTCCACCGTAATCACCACTGCCACTGTCTTCTGCCGTAATCGCCATTGTCACTGTCTTCCGCCGGAATCGCTACTGCCGTCGCCGGAATCGCTGTTGCCGTTGTCGTCGCCGGAATCTCAACTGCCACTGTCTTTCGCCGGAATCACTACTGCCGTCGACGGAATCGCCACTGCCACTGTCTTCTCCGGTGTCAATCGTCATTGAGTCATCTCATCTGAAAATAGTCGTCGTTGATGGTATGATAAAGATTTGTAGCAAAAAAATAATTTCTTTGTCGTTTCAAAAGGAATGGAATAAAGAAACAAAAATAAAGTTGACGGGGTAAAATAAGAAAATAAGTGGGATGGATTTTCCCCTCTCCTCTCCATCATGGATGACAGAAAGTTGACATGTTCTCTCTTTGGAATAGTCATTTCAGCCCTGGAAAGAAAAATGCTAGAAAGGTAATTTTGTAAAGATTGTTGTGGAATAAGTAATTGTAAGTCGTGGCAATATCATTTCCCAGTTAGAAATAATGTGGGAGTTGGAGGGTCTATTGAGCCGGACCCCCCTAGATGAAGATACCGCACCGGATTAATATCTTAATCTGGCGACTCCGGCTCACTAGACTCCCAACTTGTGAACTCTTTGATAAGATGGGAGTCGATTTGAACTCTTGGTTTTTGTCCAAGGTGTGGGGAAGAGGTCGAATCGCTTAATCATGCAATGTTCACGTGCAACAAGGTTAAATCACTTTGGAGGCAAGTGGGAAGATGGTGGGGAACCGACCTCAAGACCAATAATGACTTGGAAGAAATTACGGAAGCATGGAATCAAAGAGGAAGCGGCACAAAAAGGAAGGGAGAGGTGGGCGGCGGCAGTGTGGTGTACGTTGTACTTGATTTAGGCTGATAGAAATAAACACATTTTCCACAAGACAACTACGGTGGTAGAGGAACGTTACTTTGAGTTCCAGATCAAGATGTATGATTGGATAACAAGAAAGGACAACAAGCTCAGGATCGACATGGAAGCATGGCTTAGCAACCCTTTTGACACTTAAGAAAGCCGGTGTCTACAAGGCAGTTAGAGGGATCGAGTATCTACTAGCTCAAGTTTTGACAGCGGTATGGTCGTAATCTGTCAGCTCAGCTCTGTTGGGTCCGACTGGCTTGCAGTTGGAATCGACTGCTTTGCAGTTTGTCTCGACTACGCACGGCTTAGGGTCGTGGATATGTTGCTTACCTATGTTCGGTTCGACCGGGTCGACTAGTCTGCAGTCTAGCCCGACTGGACTGATGTTTAGGCCGATGTGTTATTTTCGTGTTTTTCGTCGTCTTTTCCTGTCTGTGTAATCTACGTGTCCGTGTAATTTACCTCTTCTAAATTAGTCGTTTTTGTCTGGTTCGTAGTTGGTTGGGGTTTTCTCGTTGTTCCTTATCTTGTTTTGTATCGTTTTGGACTTTTGATTGGTAATAAAAGTGGTTTCTATTGTTCAAAAAAAAATTAATTGAAATGGACAGAAAATATTGGAAATTGAAGGGTATTGATTTTTTATTTTTGTTTTGTTTTCATGTTATTAAAAGGTTATTATTTGTAATATTGTTTAAAGATAAATTAATTTTATTGGTCAATTAAAAATAATTCAAACACCTCTTAACCATTTTTATCTTCAAGATCTTTAAAATAGTCAATTTTCTCGTCAAATGAACTTCGTTATTAAAAAAGATAGATCAGAATGCATACTTGCACAAACATTCAGAAAACTATATATAGTTTTTATTTTTAATTTTTTGGCCACTTGGTAAGTTGAATAGATGTTAGATTTAGTTGGAAAAATTGAGGAGATGGTTAAAGCAGTAAACTTTCAGGAAAATTGGCTAAAGTAGTCATTTCACCCCTCAAACTTTACATCCTAACTATTACTTTTTCACATTTACCAAACTAACAATTCATTTCGTAATATTGACCAAATTTATAACTTTTTTTTTCAAATTTTGAAGCAATTTCATAAGGGGCAATTGTAATTACAAAATTATCACATTTGAGCCACCTGATGGATTAAAATATGGTCAAGTTGGGAATAAGGGTGAAATTGCGGATTCCCATTTTGTAAAATATGGTGTTTGTATGGAAATCTGTAATTTCACCCTTATTCCCTTATAGATGACATCATTACCATTGTTTCATCGAGAATTTAAAAGAAGTTCAATATTGAATATTTTTGTAAATTACTTTTTAATTGTTTATATTTGTGACATTTAATAATACAAGAGTAAATTAAAAAATATTCAATATTGGACTTTAAAAAAAATATAAACAGAACCGTTGTAATGATGTAAATTGTAAGGGAATAACGTATTCTATTAGAAATGTAACACCCATATTTTCACCATAAGGAATGTTACGGAATCTAAAATAATTTCTCCAAAAT
>LUCG01052148.1:167-13073 GCA_001633085.1 Carthamus tinctorius | reverse complement strand
GAAGAATTTGGATACGAAACATGTGATTTGAATCTGAATTTGAATTTGAATGTGTAAATCAAATGGCAGCTTATTAAGGAAAGTGGAATCGATCTTAGCGAGCCGGCGGTGAGACTTGGAGAAGACGAAGAGGTGAAGTATGAGGCGGTGACAACAGCCGTACGGAAAGCGGTCCGGTTGAACCGGGCGATTCAGGCTTGGGATGGTCATTGGCCGGCTGAAAACGCTGGCCCTCTCTTCTTCACTCCACCCCTTGTAAATACCACTAGAATAAACACACACCTTACATAACATCCATCCATTCATAAATCTTATTATCATCTAAACTTGTTACTCCCTCCCTCCTTAACTAATATGGCTTATAACATTAATTACCCGATAAGCAATTACTGGTTTAACTTACCTTATCAGGCAAGAACTTTGGCCTTTAAAATGGCACAACAACATCTATCATCATCACTCTCATTTATCGGATATAATTGTTGGTTGGTGCTTTGCCTTTTTATTGGGCAAAATTGCAGTTCTTATCATGTTCATGGGGTAAGTGAATGATGGATAAATGCTTATCCGGATAAACATTTGGTAAACAAAAAATGCAAAAGATAAACTAAATTTTCGAATCTATTTTTAATTAATGTACAAATATTTAAGATTTAAGAAGATAAATTAGTTAATTAAGCATGAAAATGTTATTTATTTACTAAGAATTATAAATAATTATACATTTATAAAATTGTGATTTATTTCGATCAAGTCACGAGTGAGTTTTTATAAAATTGTGATTTATTTCGTGTTTGTGAGTTTTATTTTATCTTTTGAGTATGGTTTTGGTTGGTTCACAAACACGCTTTTTTCTATCTCAAACTTTATTATGAAACCATACTATTAAGATCGATATAAGACTATTCAATAGGAATGATATGAGTCTGAGTCGTATGCATTCAAATTCATTTTATGCTACTTGTTTGTTTGAAGCAGATTTAGACAGAAAAAGAATTAGTTACGGCATTTCACACCAGACGAAAGTTCAGCTACGAACCCAAATTTCATTGTGAACATGAGGACAGTCGAGAGCACGCCACGTGACATATTCATGTCTGAATAATCATGTATTATTCAAACTGAATAGTACAACATTTAGTATTGTTCAAACTGCATAATAATGCATTCAATATTATTCAGTTTGAATAATACTTAATGCTGTATTATTCAGTTTGAATAATACATGATTGTTCAGATTGAATATGTCATGTGACGCTCTCTCGGTTGTCCTCACGTTCACAATGAAAGACGACTTCTCATTTGACCCTGACCAATTTATTATAATGCAATGATAATATTATTTGATTTTAGTTTTATTTACATTGTATAATTTTATTTTATTTTGTAATTTTGATGAATTTTAGTTATTTTGCAGATCTTTGGCCTGTATATAAGTGGCACCATGGATACGATTCTGACAAAACAACACAAGAAAGAGATGATTCGTTACATGTACAACCATCAAGTACGCAAATATTAACCTTTGTGTAATTTACATGAAAATCTTAAATTAATTATTGAAATGATGATTTTTATTATTATTTAATTTATATGAAAATCTTAAATTAATTATTGCGCATTTAAGATTTTTTTTCTTTGGGAAAAAGCTCTCACGCATTTTGACTAAACTACGTTCTTAATTAGCAAGTTGCGATCATCTGAAACTAAAGGGCTGTTTACAAACTTTTATCGGGTAAGTGCTGATTCGGATAAGAGTGCTGACTCGAGTAAGTGTTGTTTGGGTAAGAGTGTTTACCACACGTTTTTGATGAGTGCTTACCAACAAACAAAAAAATATTTTAACTTTTTTTTAGTTGGATGTTAAAAGAAAGAGACGGGGAAAACATGAAATAAGCAGATCTGACCAGGGTAAGCAACATTTTGGTTCTGGCTCAGTCAGACCTCGGTCAGACCCCCAGTCAAAATCTCGGTCAGATCTCTGACCTGGTCAGATTTCGGTCAGCAACAAGTAAATAGCCCCTAATTATAGCCACATGATGTTAACATATAGACTCGGACCCGTGATAGATATGATATTTCACCATATTCTTCTAGGCCTTTTACCAATACACCTTAAACGTGATTGAAAGTAAACTAGGCATTAACGTTTATTTTGATATCAGTTTTTCAAGCATTCAGTTTTCTATATTCACATATTATTAAGTAAGTATATTAATACTTACAGCAAGTATTTAAAATATACATTCATTAAACAAAAGTAAAGGCTTTCGTTCTTATTTTGAAATATCAAATTTTAAATTTTTTATTTTTCAAGAATTATCTTATAAAAAAACTAACTACTTGTATTGAAAAAACTCTTCACAACAGTTGTCATGGCATCTTGTGGCTTAAAGTTTATGTTTCACACTATGTTACATTTGACACACGCTATGTTGTGATGCACTGTTTTTCTAACACAATAATTTATTTAACTTAATGTCTTATTTTTTAGTTTTTTTATACGTAACTTGATTAAATTATTTATTAATAAAAATCCAAAAAAATTGGCTCCTTAAAAATTAATCCCTGGTTCTGGAAGGCACATGAGTCCAAACGCTATGTTAAATGTGCGATCGACAGTCGGTAGGTGCCTATGGAGATGAGGCGTCGATCGGTTTTCATTTAACTTTGTCTTTTATTGTCTTTCTAACTTTTATTTATGTCCATTCCTTCTTTTATATGCTAAAATTATTTTGTTTATCTTTTCTTGATTAAAAGGAAATAATTAAAAAACTTTGATTATAAAGAATGAGAGGATGATTACCAAATCATTTTTTTAGTAAACTTTAAAATTTATATTCATGGTTCTGATTTTACTTAAAAAATAGCTCCCTATTAGTAACTCTATTAATTCTCTTTGTTAATAACAGGAGTTTTTTTGTTCATTTAGACTTTCTCCCTTATTTATAATCCAATATATTCTTTCACATATTTTAGTTATTGGGCAAAAGTTTTCCTTTTTCTACAAAGTTACTACTTAGATATGTCTAAAAACGGAGAAAGTATTTTTTTTTTCTTCTGAATGACATATAACTCACGCATACGTCTTGACACAAGGTCGACGAGGTCTCCAGGATCTATACGGACACTCCGACTAATCCTCGACGATCATGGACCGCCCAAAAACCGACTAATGATGAGGGTATCGCCACATGCTCACCCCGTGAATCGAACAGGGTAGATAGGGATGCGATGCACTGTCCCTCTGGATGATGTTACCGACCACTAGGCTACTAATGATTTGATATAAAAGATGTTGTAGTTTGTAGAATTGAACAAGTAATTTTTCATTGACTAATCATCAGGAATAATTAAACAAACAACCGTCACACTCAAAATTTTATTTGTTCTTGCATAATGTAATATTTTTTAAGAAAAATGAAGATTTATTAAATATGTGTATTGATTATTGTTAATTTAAAATTCTCTTTTTCTCCGATTAAAAAGAATCTATTAGAAATGTTCTAACACAAATATGTATGGCTGCTAGTGTAGAATGAAGATGGAGGATGGGGATTCTATATATCAGGGAAGAGCACAATGATGGGTAGTGCTTTAAACTATATTGCCTTAAGAATCCTTGGAGAAGGTCCTCCGACTGATGACGACGATTATAGTGCTATTGCTCGAGGTCGTAAATGGGTGCTTGATCACGGTGGTGCTACCTCCATACCTTCCTGGGGCAAAGTTTTTATTGCGGTGTGTATCTGATCTCGTAAATCTGTCTGTTATTTCTTTTATTCATTCAATTTATCCTATAAATAACTATGAAATCCGTCTCAATCAGATCAAATACTACTTTGCCAGTTAACTCTGTATGATGATTTTAAGATTATTAGGCACTTTTGACCATTCAAAACGTAGGCGAAGGATCGAGTGAGAAGTTGCGTTTATCATGAGAAGCGTTAAAAAGTGGATATGAACTGTTGATTACTTTTAATCCCATACCCTCCCATGAATCGCGCTTTATAAGAGAATTTATCTGGTGCATCTTATCCTAATGTGTATCCATTTCTCATCTAATGGTTGATAACAACTTCTCACGTTTCTTATGTTAACGTCAACTTCTCACCAGAACCCAACCCCACTAAATATAATAGGCTCGTTTTATAAATCTTGTTAAACAGTTACCCCAAGATCAGTTGTATTACGCGTTTTAAGAAAACTTCTTGGTCCATTTCTAAAGCCACAAGAGGGATGGTTCTTAACCGAGATTAGTTTCTTACCTTAAAAGGAACGAAAAATATTTTTTGTTTTTATGTCAATTTGTATCCCAAAAATAATTGTATTATCGAAATTATATTTTCCCTTATAATCAAATTCTTAATTGATGACAATTTATAATTCTTTTAATCAACAAATCTATTTAACAATAGAGAGTTAAGAGTTAATTAATTATGTAAAACAAATAAATTAGTTATTTGTGTATAGTTAATAGCAATCAAATAAAAGGTGAAACCCATGTGTAAAACTACTTCAAAAAAGGGAAAATCTAGGAACACCCACGTAGTCCTCAATCTGGTTCATACGCACTTGTGCATACAGGTAATATGAGTTTTTTTTGGGTTTTTATGCACTTATTAGAAAATTACCCGTATACACAACTGCATACGATCCGGATAGCTATTAGGTATTCCTCGATTTTCTATTTATTTGAGGTTTTCTCTTAAACCTGACACTGTAAAACTAAATCTATGAATCGTAATGTTCTGGTGGATAGATCATAAAACATCTGATGTAACAGGCTCTTGGAGTGTACGAATGGGAAGGTTGCAACCCTCTTCCTCCTGAATTTTGGCTTTTCCCTAACTTCTTGCCTTATCATCCTGGTAAGTTAAAAGAATCCATTGTCCAATTTCTTATTTTATCATTGTGTCAAAAATTCATTTTTTTTTCCTTTCTAATTTATTATATCATTTTTACATAAAAAGGATTATTCTCATATTTCTTTTGAATTTTATTATATATATTCAATAACATACTTAATATATTGACTTCGAAATTTTACACATGTATTTTTACTTTACAATAACTTGACAAATTATGTTATTAATCAAACTAACTTGTTCATGATTGAAGTTGTAGTTAGTTTTGTTTTCATATTGAAATATATGTGTTGATGTATTTGAATTAAACATCTTATTGAGTTTTGAATTATTAAAATCTAATCATGACTTTATACAAGTTGAATACATCAAAGTTTAAAAACAAACATAAAATTGATTTATAACGTAATATATATGCAACAAATAAAAATTAAAAATGTTATTATACAACAAAATATATTAAAGATCTCAAACTTGAAGGAACATTTTATCATTTTGAAACCTTGAATCAGTTATAGAGTAAAAATGACAAGTGTTGCCCCAGTTTTGGCTGTTTTATTATTCATTTCACTAATCTAGTGTAAATTTCAGAGAAATTAACTTTTATAGCTATTTAAAAATACCCTTAATACCTCATAACCATTTTTCTTCTCAAAACTTTTAAAATAGTCAACTTTTCTGCTAAAAAGAGAGCTTCACCAAAAACAACTTCCACTGATAACGGAAATGTTTTAAAAATTACACGTTTGGTCCCTGAGGAACATACACTTTTGGCACCTGAATGATAGACTTTTGCATTTTCAACCCTCCTCCGTCAATAGCAGAGATTAACTTAAGCGGAGTTCTCTTTTTAACGGAGAAATTGGCTATTTTGAAGGTTATGAAGAAAATGATTATGAGGTATTAACAGTATTTTTAAATGTTAATTTTTTTTAATATTTTACTATTGAAGAGAGAAACACAAAAATTATATAGTATATGTTGCTGCCTCATTGGTTGCATCTAAATATATAGAAATTATGTTTCTAAAAAGTGTCATCATATAGTTTCGTTTATTATTCATATATTTTTTAAGCTAAATTACTAATGTAATCTTTTTGTCAAATTTCTTACCTTTTAGCTTAAATCTTGTGATTTTTTTATATATATATTTTTTGTATTTTAAATAAATTCCAAAGACATAATTCGAAAACATGGTTCTTTTTAAGCAAAAGTGAATTAACCAACCAACAAATCTATAATATTATATGAAAAATTTCCATAGTGTCACGAAGGATCGTATGAAAAAGTCGAGTTAACGGTGAGAAAACGTGAGAAGTGGATCTGAACCATTGATCTCTTTTAATCTCACGTCTTCCCATGAATTACACCTTACAAGGAAATTGATCTGTTCCATCTCATCCCAATATGCATCCATGTGCATACAATAGCTCATAATCACTTCTCATGCTTGCTTTTTACTAGAACCCAATTCTTTCTCTTGTTATAATCAAATGGTGTCACCATTTCAAAAACTTTTCTAATTAAATCCGCATATATGTACTCTATTTGGTGTTAAATTTGATGGGTTAAGTAATTAAATTTGTGAATTTTGGTGGAATATATATATGCAGCAAAAATGTGGTGCTACTGTCGTGAAACATACATGCCAATGTCACATTTATATGGTAAAGCCTTCCATGGCCCTATTACAGATCTTGTCTTATCTATAAGACAAGAAATCTATCCAATCCCTTATCATCACATTCAGTGGAATAAACAACGCCATAATTGTTGCAAGGTAACCTTCGATATCTTTACACTTATATACAGTAAAAAGATAAGAAAGAAAACGTTCATATGTGAATTATTAAAAAATCCATTTAAAGATGTACATATAAACCAGTATAAACAATTTGCAACATCATTTCACATATGTATGTTTAATTTTTTTTTAATTATTCACATATGAACCTTTAACTTCTATCTTATCACATCCATCTTATTTGAACCGACAAAGTTTTGGAGCTAGCTAGATCGAATAAAGCTTAAGCATGTATATAACTGTCATGTAAAATATATTTAGGAGGATCTTTACTACCCTCATTCCTTCATACAAGATCTTCTATGGGACGGTCTTCACTACTTTAGCGAACCGCTTATGAAAAAATGGCCGTTTAGCAAGCTAAGAGAGAAGGGTCTCAAGCGAGTCGTTGATCTAATGCGCTATGGGGCGGAAGAAAGTCGTTTCATATGCCTTGGATGTGTTGACAAGGCAAGTTTATACCTCATATGTTAATCAATATATCTTAACTCCAGTCTTAAACGAAAAAAGATCACGTGAAATAGTACTATCAGGTAAAAATTCTTATGGTTTTCTTTTTTGTGGTTCTTATTTGATTAATCCCCCTATTTCATATATGGGTTTGGGCTCATTTTTCATTTGAGCTAGATTTTGAGAGTGTGTTCTATTGAAGCCCAATTATGTAATAACCTGTGGCCTGTGGGGTTCAAATTAAGAACACTCCTATTTAAGGAGAATGCAAGAATACTTTTGAATTAACAAATTATTTACACCATAATTAATAAAAACTAGAATAAATAAAAATAGATTAGTATTTATAAACAACTTTTTCTTATCTTAAATTTGCTTTTATCTGTTAAATGTCACTAGCATTATTAGAGATTTCTTTTGTCGATGCCTCAATTCTTGATAATTATTTGATAAATCGAAAACTTCTTATATATGATGTGATTTTGATATGCTAATTATGTAATTTTATTGTGAAAAAGATCTGAAAATATTGTGACGATGAAAAACCAATGATCATCGTATTCACATCGGTCTGTGTTTTTAATTATGCATCCCAAAGCAAGACTTGAGAGCATGTGTGTGTTAGCTTGCAGTTCAAAAAAAAGACTTGATGAAAACTCTTTCACTTAATGAATCATTGCCAACTGTGATAATAATATAACAAATTACAATGCTTTGATACATTGTAACTAGTGAGTATATTTTTTGTACAAGCTTTTTATGGACAATGAAGTCACCAAGATGACACAAATACATATGAAATCACATAGTTATCCTTAATTGTGTACTTTATTTTATTTTAACCTTTACCATGGTTTTGAGTTGATTTGGAGGTTACCGGTAAGTTTCTGTTGCTCCTTTTGTGTTGTGGGGTGTCACAATTTATCAAATGGTGCTAAAAATGTTACTAAACCAATGTTTCGGATCTTGTAGGCTTTGCAACTTATATCGTTTTATGCGGAGGATCCAAATGGGATTGAATTCAAACGACACATTGCAAGAGTTCCTGATTTCTTGTGGTTGGCCGAGGATGGTATGAAGATGCAAAGCTTCGGTAGTCAGTTGTGGGATTGCACTCTTGCTACTCAAGCGATTATAGCGAGTAATATGGTCGAAGAATACGGAGATTCCCTCAAGAAAGCTCATTTCTACTTGAAACAATCTCAGGTTCTAATAATACAACATTGGTTCATTTTGCTATTTTTTTGTCCCTTTTTCCAGTTATTCATTAGATTATATGTGTGATATGAATTATTAGATCAAAGACAACCCAGAAGGAGATTATGCTGAAATTTGTCGCCAATTTACGAAAGGGGCGTGGACTTTCTCCGATCAAGATCATGGTTGGGTCGTCTCAGATTGCACAGCTGAAGCTGTGAAGGTAAGATCGACGAACCATTCTGACTATAACGTAATCAAATTTGTAGGACTCCCAAAATATTAGGATGTTTTATAACATTAAGTTTGTGGGATAAAACAGTTTGTATTGGAATAAGTTTATAGGACATTTTTAACGTTTTAACAAGTTTTTAGGACGCTTTTAGAATAAAGTGTTGTATTGGTTTTTTTAGTAAAAACACACCTTTTTTATGACACCTTTTTAAATGGTGTGTCATATTAAAAAGTTAACATGACGCTTTATTTCAAAGCTGTCTCAAAAACTTGTTAAAACATCTAAAAAACGTACTCTAAACTTATTACAACGCTTCTATACAATCTACAATTGTTAGTCCTATAAACCTATAAAACAATTTGTTATGACTCTTAAGACATTTTAGGCTTCCTATAAACTCGATCTTGTTCGATTTTCGTTTAAAAGCTTAAAGAAAATAGAATTAGTGTTATTAACTCAGAACTTTTCTTGAATTCTTATATGAAGTGTCTACTGGCATTGTCTCAAATGCCGGAAGAAATCGCCGGAGAAAAGGTCGATAACGAGCGATTATATGATGCTATTAACGTCCTCCTCTACTTACAAGTAAATTATTACACTTTTCATTACTTTCAATCATAATCTTTATAGCGATTGTCGTTGATCGATCTTGTTGTTTTTGGTTCCAATTTCTATGAACTCACTTAGAATCCAGACAGTGGTGGTTTCGCAATTTGGGAGGCACCTGTTCCGAAACCGTATTTAGAGGTAAAATTCTTTGGCTTAAATCTTGAGATCCCCTGCTGCAGCCAGAAATCCTAAATCTTAAATCCCAAATTTGTTGTTTTGTTACAGAAGTTGAATCCTTCGGAACTTTTTGCGGACATTGTGGTTGAGAGAGAGTATGTTTTTCTTTTCCGTTGCGGTTGTTCTAGTCATCGTTCTATAGTGACCGATTAACTTTATGTTTTGGTGGTTTTAGGCATGTTGAATGTACCGGTTCGATAATCCAAGCACTCACAACGTTCAAACGTCTGCATCCTGGGCATCGTGAGAAGGAAATAGAAGTTGCTATCGGAAAAGGAATACGATATCTGGAAAGGAAGCAATGGGAGAACGGTTCTTGGTACGTACGTTACCTATGTCAGAGTCCCACATCTGTATCGGATGGGGTCTAATCACTACAAAAAAGTGGTTGATTATCCACGACTTTTTAAGTGTGGAAAACTATAATAAAGCGTGGGTATATTTGGCGTTACAGTTTTTTGTCAAATCTTTACATTTGAAAGTGTGAAAATAGTAAAAATCACATTTATTAGTGTGGACCAATTATTTGAATTTTCACATTTCTAAGCATGGAAAATTTGAAAAGTAATTCTAAGGTTACAAAAGTCCACGCTTTAAAGTGTGAACTTTTCTAATTACAAAAATTACACACTTAAAAACGTGGACTTTTGAAATCAAACGTACACATTTATAAATGTGGAGTTTTTTCTTTTTTCTAACAATCTCTATATAAAAAACTATTTGTCACACAAATTTTTTCCACGCTTTTTATGAATCGTGGATATATGACATTTTTTGTAGTGAATATATTCTAACATGGTATAAGAGCTATCTGTGCATCTCTGACCTCCATTACAGGGAACATGTTAAATTTTTATACCAGCTAGACTTATCTTCTTGAGGGATATTTTAAGGCATAATTTGATGGGGTTCCACATATTCTTACATGATATCTAATCTAGCCAAAATCTACAATTGGAACATTTGTGCCCATTTAGGATCCATTGCAAGGGGCGTCTTAAAATTTTAAATCAATTAGACTTGGACAATTTCTCTTCTATATATGTTGGAACCTTCATTTTCTTTTCGATGGCTCCTTTACTAAGCAGAGTAATCTGATGGGGTTCTATATGTTCTAACAAGTTATTAACAACAGGTATGGTTTTTGGGGTATTTGCTTCATCTATGGCACATATTTTGTGCTGCAAGGATTGGTAGCATGTGGGAAGACATACGAAAACAGCGAAACTATTCGCAAAGCCGTTAATTTTTTGCTTTCGACACAAAATGCAGAAGGTGGATGGGGAGAGAGCTTTGAATCATGCCCAAAAGAGGTAAATAAACATCACATTCTTACATATGTACCCATTCTTGCATTCTAGCAATACAATCTAACCATATTTAATCTTTTTGGATCATATTGAATCAGAAATTCATACCGTTGGAGGGGAACCGAACGAATTTTGTGCAAACAGCATGGGCAATGCTCGGTCTTTTGTACACTGGACAGGTTCGGAATGTATTTCAATGTTACTTGATTGATGAAGTTTGGAAAATATTTCGTTATGTTTGTTGATTCTAACAGAATCTGGTCTTGTTTGAAAGCTTGAAAGGGATCCAACGCGTTTACATAAGGCAGCAAAATTGTTGATTAATGGGCAATTGGATAACGGAGATTTTCCACAGCAGGTATGTTTCAAAAAACCCTTTCGGTCAAATCGTTGTCTGCAAGCACTCGAAGCATAACTTCCTACTCACTTTATGTGTTTGAGTTCAACATCAACTAGACACGAATCATCATGTATATATAGGCGTAGGATGGCATGAGAAGCATGAGACTTAGATCTAAACCACTAATCACTTTTAATTTCATGCCCACCCATGATTTGAATTGCGCTTTAGAAGGAAATTGATCCGGTGCATCTTATCCTAATGGGCATCAATTTCTCATCTTGATAACCGCTTCTCACGTTAACCTCAACTTTTCACCGAAACCCAACCATATATATATATATATATGTGTGTGTGTGTGTGTGTGTGTGGAGAAACCTCCCCTCTATATGTGTGTGTGTGGACAAAACAAAAAGCTTGTAGTCTTATGTTTGGTGCAACATTAGACCATGTATGTCCCACCAAAACGGGTGAAACAAAATCAGGTAGATGAGACAAGATTGGTAACTTACTAAACTGTACCCTAAATGGGCGTTTGTTCGTAAAATGAAATTTGATAGAATTGGAATCCATTAACAGAATTTGAGTTTGAAGAAATTGGAACGAAATTTGTGACCATTGGTTGGTAAGTATTCAACTACTTCACTTAAGCCAAATAATGATTAATTCCTTAATTGTGGAATTCATGGGATTCCATTGAATTCATTCGGCAAACCAAACATTATTAAAGAACTCGGTCAAAGCAATTTGTCATTCCAACTCCATCAAATTCTTTTGAATTTCGTTAACCAAACAGCCCCTAAGATTTTGCACAATTCTTTCGTACCTTACCTCACACTTTTCTGTCCATATACCAAAGGCACTTTAAGGGTTTTCTAAAGAGACATTCAAAGGGTGCCACATATTCTAAAACTATGGACGAATTAAGACTAACGCAAGATTGTATTTATAGGACATTGCGGGGGTGTACATGAAAAACTGCATGCTACACTATGCCCAGTATAGAAACATCTTTCCACTACGAGCACTTGGAGAATATCGTACGCGTGCTTGGTTGGCCAAAAAAGATCTCTAAATCCAACGGTAAGTAAGTTTGTTGTGTGATTTTTGTAATAGAACATCAAGGTTTTTATGGGAAGACAAAAAAGTTTATTCTTCCTGTTAAATTGTGTTGTTATAACCAAATGTCTATTAATTGTAGGTTAATTTGGCTCGTGTTGCTGTCATCCTCGCTAAATTTTTTGAGTCAGGCTCAAGTTTACAAGTTATAAATACTTGCAAAGAATGAACATTTATTGGTATGATTTTTAGGAATAAGTACACAAATATAAAAACATGTATTTGCTATGATGATTGTGTGTTTTGATCATGCCATATTGTAATTGCAAGCTTTGGTTGGACACTAGATGGGCTCATGTACTCAAAGAACCACACTTATATGTATTTAACGTTTTCATATTATTATCATTCGATATTTAGTCACTTGTTTTTTACAACATGGTCTTTTTTTCTTTCAAAAATGGTTTACAAGTTCAATATGATAGTTTTTGTGTTGATAAAATATTCCATACATGATGCTTAATTAGACCATCATCGTTTATACAACGTTGATTCCAATCAACCTATGTGTCATCTAGATCTGTTAGTCATTCCACATTATTAGTTCAGGTTTATGCTATCATATATACCATTGTTGGTCCCAAAAACACTCAGACAACTAGAGGATCGATGGAGAAATCATAGAAATAAATACGAGTTCTTGATTATTGGAGAGAGCTCTCAAAGCAGCTACAAGAAAACAAATACACACACTCTTTCACTAATCGACTCTCATCTGATATCTCACTCTACATCTTTCTGTGAATCTGTGTATCTACTAATACAAATATCTTCTCATATATATAGAGAAGATATCT
>LUCG01052102.1:0-10460 GCA_001633085.1 Carthamus tinctorius | reverse complement strand
GAGGGTCACACTTGTGAGGGCCTGTAATTCGAATAGTAAATTAACCCCAGTTCGGAGAGTTTGCATTTATAATAGTTAAATATAAATCAGTTGGGTGTTTTCTGTAGAAACTCCAAAGTTAAAAGTTTCTTGTTAAAAGAATTAATTAATAGGGTTTATATATTTGTTAGTTAAATAAATATATAACATAATTAATTAATTTAAATATTTATCTTGAAATAAATAATTGGAAATTAATAAGTAATATTCTTTTCTTGATGGATAAGAAAAGAAATATTTAGTTTCCAAAAGAGATAAATATTATTGATTTGGTATTATCTGATATATGGTCAATATTGATAGACTCAATATTGATATTATCTGATTCAATATTGATAGATTCAATATTATTGATTTGGTATTATCTGATATATGGGTTGGTCAATATTGATAGATTCAATTTTTGATCAAAAGGAAACCTAGAAAATTCTCTTTCTCAATCTCTCTCTCCCTTGATCGATTTCTGCAAAAACACGAAATCAAATTCGGTTTCGATTTTATTCGATCAATTCTTCGCGTACAGCTTGTTCATGAACTTGGGGTTCTACTGGCTAGAAGGTTTTCGTAAGGCTTCATCACGGGTGGATTNCGCTAATCAAACCAGTTAGGTTTGTTATAACCTTTGGGTCAGTTTGATCACAAGGTTTGTTTAGTGATTCTCGTTCCAGTTAGGTTTGAGATTCACAGTTCACTCGTGTCAGATAGACATGAGGGTTGTTAAAAATCCAACACATGAAGACAACGATGATGATCAACCCCCACCCATGGTGAGAAAGCTAAGTGATGAAGCTTCTCCCACTCTTCACCAGGCTCAGGCCGAGGAAAGCTCTCAAGCTAAGGGGGAGCAGAACCCACCCTCTAAGGGCAATGGTGAAGAACCTGCTTAATCTCAAGAGCAGGTTGTAAATGTTTCTTTAGGTACACCTACCCCTTCCTCTACTCTCACTCCTCGCCTATCCCCTCTAAAACCCTTATCTCCTACATCATCTGATAACCTACCCATCTCTACCCTTCTACCTAGAAACCAAATACCAACCCAAAATGAAGCCTCCTCTTCTAAGCCAAAAGAACCCTACATAATTGAACTATCATCATCTGATGATAGGTCATACTCTAACCCTATCCCTGATTCTCAAGCTTCCATCTTACCAGCAACCGACTACACATCTGCCGCTGAAACTCTCACCACCATCCTCAAAGACCAACTCAATGAACCCATACCTACCTCCTCACTAAAAACTGATACTATCCCTTCACCCAACCTTCAAATAACCCAAGACATTCCAAACCCTACTCCTCTTAAAACCTATGAACCTAACATCATATCTGGTACAGTGGGACCTGATATTGTGGATCTCTTTTTGAGAAGCAAACCAGCCCACACAAGGGAACTGGCCAAACACCTAATCATCGATGCTCAACCCCTTTCTACGATACCTTTACAAAACCCACCTTTTGAAACACCTCAACCTACTCCCTCAACTAAAACAACCTCCATCCGAATAATCCTATCAAATCTCACCATTCGAGAAAGACCTTCTACCCTTGAACTCAAAAGAACCACCTCTTCTGCTCCCTTAAGTCCTAAGGCCAATGACAAAGGGAAAGCCCTGATGCCTGACTATCAGTCCTTTAATGATGATACACAAACAATATGAGGATGGCATCAGGGAGGTATGTCCTCTTAGAGAGGAGCACAGATTTCTCTTCGTACCTCCGACTCTGAAGGGCCCTCTGATGGTATCTCTAATGCTGACAGGATGGAGAGCAGACTAGCTGAACAGCATCTACGCCGTTGACGGGCTGAAGAGCATGGGAACTTAAGGAAGACATACGCTTTCCTTCTTCAATAGTCAGACAACCCCTGGTGGAACAAAGACAAGTCATGGCTGAGTTGAACTGGTGTATATTCAAAGAAAGATTCAGGAAGTATGATGCCAGATCACTCACACCAACATCACTGGGAAGTGCGGCACCAAGAAAGAGCGACCCAAGGCTTTCATTCACATCACCAGGGAGGACAACACAAAGTATGACCACACTGGTACCAACATTGCCAATCTTGGTATCAGGAATGGTTAGAAATCTAGAGGGCAATCAAGAATAAGAAGAACATCAACTTCAAGAAGATCGTGATGAGTTCTTTTGATCATCTTCTGGACAAAATGAAGCTGGTAGTCAAGTCGCATCCTCCATCGCCTCCTTCTTCCCCTGCTGTTGATCTACCCCCTGTTATTGATCAAGGACCCCTCATTAGAAATGAGACAAGCGTAGAATTATCAATTGAGGCTATCCTCTTCGAGAAACTAAGGGTCGATCTCACTAGGCTAAATACAGAACTACCTGAAGGCATGCCAAGGGAACCAGGGACCATGATCATGGAACTAATCAGCGGAATATACTTCAGCGATGGTGATGATAATATTCACTTTCAAAGATCATCTATTTCCCAAGGCCCCTTCTCAGCATCTCAACAACCTTCTAAAGCTCATATCACTGACGTCTACACAAGTGCCATCAATCCTTTTTGACAAAATGATCAGAAGAATACTAGATGATAGTCATGAATTCGTGTATGATCAGCAGTAGACTTATTTTCTTTCAGTACCCAACTTATCCCTATACATTTCATTTACTTGTAATTCTTCTGTTTCAAGTTAAATGAATTTATTTCAAGAGTATAGTACTTCATTCCATCATAGTACTGAAAAAGATCCCTGAAAACAGTAAATGGGACATGTACCTTTATGAGTTCCATTTCCTTTCTATTTATCTAGACTTAGATTTTTTTTTCTATGTAACTAGTTATAGGCTTTTTTTATTTTATGTCTATGTCATCATCATTTAGGGGGAGATAGTTGATACAATTTTCCTAAGATTAATGAAATAATGATGACCATGATAACTACTTAGTGTAGATACTTTGTTTTACACTCATGCTTGAGAAATTATCATTGAGAATGTTCTTTGATAATTCTTGTAATCTCAAGCTTAATTTTAATAGGTACATATCGAACATTAGGGAATCACTGAGTCTGTTCAACAACCCTGATGTAAGATATCAAGAAACAAAGTATTGTCCCTAAAGACAAAGAAGTCAAGCTAAAAGAATCATCAACGATGTCGAAAAAGTAGCTGATAATAGAGTCAAGGCTGCTCGTGATCTGAAGACGGATTTCAGTGATAGCTACCTAACCACACATGCCTGAAAATCATAAGGGAGTTTGCTTCAGTGACCGCTGACGTCTCCAAAGACCAGCGACTTCTAGTCACCGATCAGAAGCTTATCCCTAATGATATATCATTTACCGTAGTACAAAAGGGACGTTCTAAACATTGTTCCCTCCGTACTTATCAGCCCCCTAAAGGAACCTTTCACCATCCCTCCCATACTGCCTTCCAATGCGTAGTATATTAAAATGGTAAAAGGTACACAAGGTCCAGCAAATACACAACACGTGTAAAGGTGACCATACCATGCATTTAATGCATATAGTATAAATAGAGATCATAGGAGTGTTCTTCAAACACACATCAGACCAATCTCTTTTCTATACTGAGTCCTTCCTTTCCTTCTATCTATCTTTCTTTCTCATCTTTCTTTTCTCACTAGTGCATAGTGAAGGCTAAGTGTCAAAACTTAAGATTGTTTAGATTAGGTTAACTCCTTTTCTATTTCCGCAACAATCTTTGTAAATTCAGTATTTATTTAATAAAAAAAATTTAAAAGTGAAATACTTTATGTAATTGTATTCAACCCCCCCCCTTTACAATTCCTTGTTACTTGAAGGTCATCTACTTGGGACCAACATCTCTATATAGTTTACTTCGTCTATGCCATTCCATAGTTGCTTTAACTGAGTGTGCGGAGGTGTCACCCATTAGTGTCTTATAACTTATGGATATGGTGAACCATGTTCACTGTCTTATGCACATAACACTAACACTAGAAACTTAGGTGACTG
The DNA here is from genome assembly GCA_001633085.1 of Carthamus tinctorius. Taxonomy (NCBI): domain Eukaryota; kingdom Viridiplantae; phylum Streptophyta; class Magnoliopsida; order Asterales; family Asteraceae; genus Carthamus; species Carthamus tinctorius. Next base: position 6,456 of record LUCG01052102.1, on the reverse strand, counting down.
GGGTAGGCATGGGAATGGTCTTGTCCCATCAAGGAACCGGTCCACTTGCCCGATCAGAGATGGGGATATCCTGCTAAATCGGAAACAAAGATAGAGACGGAGATGGAGATGGGACTGAAACGGGGATCTCCGTTTGTCTCAATCTGGGATGGAGACGGGGACGAGCATCACACTTTCCGCCCTTTTCCGGCTATATATTTTGATTAATAAACTAAATATATATTATTTATTTAAACTAAATCGGGTAATTTATAATTTCTTATTTCTTTACTAGGTTTCGAATTTAGGGCATATCTAATGCAATGTTCTTATAAGCAAAAAGTGTAGTGGCTTGTAGAAACTAGCATTGTAAAGAGTTTTTATAAGAACTCAAATTTCTTTACATTCTTAAATAAGAACCTTAGTTCTTACCTTGATGTTTGATGTGAAATAACATGTTACTAGTTTTTCTTTTCTTTTTTTCTTCACTTTATTGTGATATAATAATTGTTGGAGTGAAAAATACATGAGGATCCACAAAAAGAGGTTCTTATAAAAACTGTCATTGTCACGTTTTATATATGTTCTTGGTTTTTATGGTGGAAATAAGGTGGCATTGAAAAGCGCAAAAATAAGAACCTCTATTGAAGATGCTCTTAAAATGGTTGTTTTTTTTGGATATTATAGTATGTATTTTCAATGTCAAATCAAAATACAATTACTCGATATGGTTTTAAACATTATTTGATATGTTTGATACATGTGACGTTAAGGTTTTTTTTTTGGATTATATTGAAATTCTTTTGGTTTTTTGTTATTACTTATTATATGATGTTTTATTTATTTTCGTATTCAACTAAATTCCTTTCAGTTTTAGATTTATTGGAAATATGTGAGATTTAAATAGTGCATCGTCTTAAATATTTTATTTAAAATCTATATTAAATAAGTAACTAGCATGCCACACAACATGCCACGTGTCGTCGTCTGGTGAGTAGACTTTAGTATTTTTCCGTCTAAACATGTATGTGAATGCATTTTGCATTATCGGTTCAATTAAGCTTATCTCATTGATACGTGTCATTTTATCTAATAAATCTCATTAATTTAGTAAGTTAAAAAAATAGGATTTACTTCTAATTTTAAATTCAAATTTCTTATTGTTAGGATAAGATTTGCGCAAGAACAATGGAATCAATCAATGATATCTTCATTCATCATGTAAATCAATACAAGATCTACTTTCTCTCTCTAGAATCTCTCTCTAGATCTCACTACATTGTAACACCCCGTTTTTCGAATCATGTATTTAGCTGACTTTTGGTGTGATTAAGTTAAATTTCTTTGGTTATGTTATGTGTAGGAGTCTAGGGGCTAGTTTGTAATTTCCGGAAGTTTAAGGTGTATGTAGCACGTACATAAGGAGGGAAAGATCCCAAACTCCCATCATTTTCTTCTGGTCGATCTCAGAGAAATGGAAAAGGAGTAGGAGTGCGATTTGAAGAATTTGGGGAGCAAGAGTGGATTTTGAAGGTTGTCATCAAACAATCGTGTTGGAGGTTGCGAGAATTGTCCAAGGTAAGGATTTTCTTAACGTTTTACTATGATTGAGTTAAGATGGGAGTTAGGGTTAGAGTTATGTGTTGATAATCGCATAAACATCCAATTGGGTGATTGCGAGTAGCAATTATGCGTCATGGATGGCTTGTATAGATTAGTGATGATGTATAAACATGTTTATGGTAAAAAAAAAATCATGAGATTTGGAGTTTAGAGGTGAAAACCCTGGATTTGATCGCAATCCGCGGCTGGGGTACGAATTGCAGGTTACCGCGGGTAACCAGCGGGTAGCAACCCACGGCTAACCCGCCGTTTGCACTATTTTGGAATTTCACTTTTTCTAAACGAGTTCGTTTGGGGTTTTCTTGTATGTACTCTCCTAAGGGATGTTGAAATAGGGTGTTTGGGAAAGTTTCGTGGAAATTGAAGTAGGTTCGCTTTGTCTTTTCGATAAAGAGGTCGATTAGACTTTGGAACCCATTATCGGGTTATGTTTTGATGTGTTATGCTTGTATATGTTATAGGTTGACTTGTTTTGAGCATTGCACGTATTTAAGTGTAAGATACTAGCCTTCTATCAGGTGAGTTATACTATGTGTAACTTTGCTTTATGAATGCATGTCTATATGTGTACCAGTTGTTTAGTATAGGGACAGACTCATGCCCTTTGTGAGTTAAGGAAGGGACAACCTCGTGCCCTATATGAGTCGAGGAGTTTAAATCCGTTCTCGTAGATATGGTTTTCCGCATGGTCAGTTATATATAGTTATATACAGTTATGATCAGTTATGATCAGTTATGTTCAGCTATGTGTGTATATATGTGTGTTATAAAGTGAATTTATGTGTAGTATATGCTCACTAAGCTTTTCGCTTACCCATTGTTATTTACCCCTTTTCAGGAAGCAGTTCGGATAAGGATAAGGGTAAAGCCCCGGCTTGACTCCATGCATGTGAAGACAGTTCCAGTTGTATTTTCTTTAGCTAGAAATAGCATGAGATTTCCCTTTGCTAGTTGATCTTTGAAATATTTGAACTTAATGACGTAAATTTTATCGTTTGATGTGAATATTGGAACTTTTTGAGTTAATTGGGAATTTTTGGAAAAGTGGTGTTACAACTTGGTATCAGAGCCTAGGTTTAAGAGAATCAACATACATGCTTGCGAGAGTGTGTGTGGTTGGATTTAAACCAGAAAAATTTTTGAAAATTTTGATTTTAAACATGGAACTGTCAGTTGGAGGTTCAAGACGGGGTGAACATATGTCTTAGTATTTACAGATTTTAAGATTGTATGAGTTTGCATGATAGCCTAGGTGCATATATGCTAAGTGCTTAGTAATTGCACTAAACAGTAATAGCATGAGATGCACGAGCCAGTATGACAGTTAAGCTAAGAGCTATAGTGCCTTAGCTTGGGAATAGAACAATACTGAATAACTCTCGTACACGATGGTGTCTTGTGAAAACTTGGATAACTTGATAGCTAGTGTGCCGAGTCGGTAAAGTACTTAACAGTAAATCAGGATGCTTAAGAAAGACATTAAATAAAATTTGTACAGTTGGGTGGAGATCTTGTAGAGGACCCTTAGGCATGTTCTTGTTTGATTGTTGCCTAAGAATTCTAGACACAATCCCTACACTTGGCTTGGTTATAATAGTACAGGCCCACGCTGATGCGAACTTGATTCGGTGAAACCTCTAGGGACCTCAATTTATTGATGTTAGTTAGAGGAGGGGTAGAAGTGGTGCACTAAGGGTTGGCATGGCTTAAATGGGCAGTACTGTATGCAGTGTAACTGAGTGTGTGTCAGAAAGATATCCTAAGATAGTACAGGATTACATGCACACTCATAATTAGCAATGAGTGTAAGCAGATTCTTTAGTGACTAAATTGTTAAAGCTACCTTTTGTTACCTACTGCTTAATTAGTGCTTGTTGAATCTCAGAATGGTGCAACTTAGGAACAGAAACCGCCGAAATGAGGATGAAACCCCCGATTTGAGGGACTTGATTGCATCCGATGTTGGGGAGACACTTCAACAGCTCTTGCCAGGGCTGTTCACTCAGATGAAAGACAAGCTTGGCCAACTTATAGACCAGAAGATAGAGCCGGCCTTCACAGCTAGGAATACAGGAGCTGGAAGCTCAGGATCGGGACATCGAGGTTGCAGCTACAAGGACTTTGCGGCTTTACAGCCACCGTTGTTTGAAGGAAAGAAAGACCCCATATCTAGCACCCGATGGTTAGCCGAGGTGGAAGGTGCATTTCGCACCAGTTTCTGTCCACCAGAATCAAAGGTTAGATTTGCGGCAAACCTCCTCCAGAAAGCGGGAAAGGATTGGTGGGATCTTATTGTCAGAGCTCGTACTGAAGAGGAGGTAGCTATTACATGGGATCAGTTCAAGGAGCTGTTTCGCGAGCAGTATGTGCCGCAGATAGAGATCAAGAGGATCACTGGGGAGTTCCTTAATCTAGTACAGACAACAGAGTCAGTGAACTAAATCATTGACCAATTCTTGGAAAAATCCCTTTTTTGTCCGGAATATGTAGCGAACAAGAAGATGAAGATGTACCGCTACATGAACGTGCTCGGGCCGGACATCAGAGAATTCGTGATGACTGTAAGGTGCCAAGACCTCAATCAGATGATGGAGGTGGCTTGGGCTAGAGAGCTATATTTGGAGGACCAACAGAGCAAGAAGAGGAAATCAGAGCAAACGCAGGCACCAGTCAAGAAGGCGAAGGGCCACAAGGTTGAGGGCAGGAAGGATTACCCCAAATATGGAAAGTGCGGTCGTAATCACTCGGGAGAGTGTAGGATGAGGGAGGCGGTCTGCTATAAATGTGGCAAGCCCGACCACATGAGCAGAGATTGCGGGGCCACCCCCAAGATATGTTTTCATTGCTACCAGCCAGGACACTATAAGTCTCACTGTCCCAAGTTGGCGGAGGCACCAGTACAGACACCAGCACCGGCGACTCTACAGATTACTAGCGGCGGCACAGGAAAGAAGAATGGGTCGTCGACCGCATGGGGAAGAGTTTTCCAGCTTACGGCTGAGGAGGCGAAGGCGGCGACAGATGTGGTAACAGGTAACCTTCTCTTTAGTAGTAAATTGGGATGTTATAATTGTATAGTTACCTGTGTATATAAATCAAATTTGTGAATAGGTACTTTTCTTGTCAATGTGAAGCTCGCATTAGTTCTTTTTGACACGGGAGCTAGTCGATCATTTGTGTCCTTTTCTTTCTGTAAAGATTTCAAGCATGTGCTTGGAAAGCTCGAGAGCCTACTAGCGGTAGAGATAGCAGCCGAGGAGATTCGGGAGGTGGAGGACGTGTTCAAGGGTTGTGTCATAGAAATTTTTAAGGTGGAATTCAAAGTGGACCTCATACCAATTCCCATGAATGAAATCAACGTGGTCATTGGTATGGACTGGCTGCGTCAAAACTGTGCTTTAGTAGATTGTGCGGAATCGCTAGTCCGAGTTTAGAACCCAAGTGGGGGAGAACTAGTTGTTTATGGCGAGAGAAGAAAGAGCAAGCCGACGTTTTGTTCAGTTGCGAAGGTGAAGAAATACTTGCAGCACGGATGCACCAGATATCTAGCTTATGTTTTTGGCGACTAGTTGGAATAAAGGAAAGTATCAGTTGCTGAGGTACCCGTGATCAGCGAATTTCCGGAAGATCTGCCTGGCATTCCAACTGACAGGCAGGTGGAGTTCCAGATTGATCTGCTGCCGGGATCAGTGCCAGTCGCCAAGGCCCCACACTGTTTGGCGCCACCCAAACTCCAAGAGCTGTCAACCCAATTGCAAGAGCTCTTGGAGAAGGGATTTATCCATCCGAGCAGCTCGCCCTGGGCGCACCGATTCTGTTCATGAAGAAAAAGGACGGGAGTCTTCGGATATGCATCGACTATGGGGAGCTCAATAAAGTAACCATCAAGGATAGGTATCCTTTGCCTAGGATCAACGACTTGTTCGATCAGTTACAGGGAATCTGCGTGCTTCTCCAAGATTGATCTCCGTTCGGGTTACCACCAGCTCAAGGTTAGAGAGGACGATGTACATAAAACAGCTTTCAGGACCAGGTACGGGCATTCTGACTTCGTAGTGATGCCATTCGGACTCACTAACTCCCCAGCGGCATTTATGGACCCGATGAACCGGGTCTGCAGGCCGATGCTAGATAGATCAGCGATAGTGTTTATTGACGATATCCAAATCTACTCCAAAACAAAGGAAGAGCATGCCAACCATTTACGGGAAGTGCTTGAAGTGTTTGCGAAGGGAACGACTCTACGCTAAATTCTCTAAGTGCGCTTTCTGGTTACAAGAGGTCCAGTTCTTGGGCCATCTCGTTAATCGGGATCGCACTAAAGTGGATCTTTCGAAGATCGAGGTGTTGATGAGTTGGGGATTTGATCATATTCCCTGGTGGGGGTGGTGGATGTGGACATTGATAAAGATGAGGGATCGGTGACAAAAATGGGATTGAGATTCTCGTCCCATTCATATGCCTAAACTGGGGTCAAACTAGAAGAGTGTAAAGAAAGTTCCAAAACCGAATAATGCACCTTAAACAAAATGGTTTCGGATTTATTTGGTTTTCAAGTTAAATTGTTTAGTTGCAGTTTAGTTGAATTACTGAATAAAGAAATTATTTGATTCAATTTCGTTTTTTTACTCTTTTAGTTAAAACGAATAACACATTATACTAGTATTTATATATTTTTACTATTTCACTTAAGCTTGAGACAAGTAAATGCACTGTAACACCCGAAAATTTTGGTAAGTAAAAGTCATCACGTGTTCGATTATGGATTCTAGATTTTTTTGATTTTCTTATTAGGGAATTAGTGTCTTTAATCTCTAGGCCAACTAAGGGTGTGCATCGGGCAGGTTCGGGGGG
>LUCG01052075.1:0-11268 GCA_001633085.1 Carthamus tinctorius | reverse complement strand
AGAAAAGTAACAGTTGACAGAGACATTTATTGCAGAGCCTCTGTGAAATGTGACAGAGGTTCTTTAAGAAATGTCAAGCAATGTTTAGAAAGATTTTCCTCTACAAAGGTTTTTTTTTTAAATTTCATACTCCCCCTGAAACTTTGCATCTCTTTTGCAAAGTATTCCTTGAGACAACAGAAACAAGTGTAGGTTAATCTGGAACTTTTTTTTAAATAAGAATTAATATTTACAGAAAGAATAAGAGAGTAATTAGGAATCTAGCTAACCTTGATTTTTGGTACCCACTTCCAATTTGGCCCTTTTGCTTCTGCTTGCTTGTAGTATGGCAGACCATCCTTCCTGATGATCTTGGTCTTCTGTGGGATAACCCTTCTGCAAATTTCTTCTGCTTTAGGTCCTTCTTTCAAATCAGCCTTCGACTTTTTTTGTTTTGTTTTCTTCTTTGATTTGCTTGATTGAGGCCATTTCTCCTTTTGCTGCCACGTGAACCTTGATCTTCTAACCTCAGAGGTAGATATAGAACTAGTGCTGGTCTCTGTGCTTTCTTTACCTTCTGTCCTTAACAACTGATCGGCAACTGAGGTTTCTGTGGTAGACACTTCTTTACAGAGAGGCTCTTGTATAACAGATTTTGCAGCAGATGAGTGATCATTCAAAGTCTCTTTGATATGCTCTGGGAAGAATTCAGAGGCTTCTGTAGATAGCTTTCTTTGCAGAGGGGGCANTCCTATCTCTTTTTGACTCATGAAATTTCTGGGAATGAAATCTTTCTTCACAGATGCCGAGAAGGAATCAAAGTAATCATCAAAGGCTACATTCTCCATCTCAAGAGAAGTGGTAGAGCTTGAGCCAACCAGAAGCCTTTGCCTTTTGAAGATAGATTTTGCATTTGGTATATTGCTCTTCAGATTCTTGGCTGACCGAAAGGTGCTCTCCAGAGTCTTCTTAGACTTATACCCAGGCTTGTTATCAAACTCTGAGAAGCTTAACCCCCTTCTGCCCATATTGACCCTTATCTTCTTGAAGACATTCTAAGCATCCTGAAATCTTCTGATCTTAAGTTCTCTGTCCAGAATATCTTGATGCAGAAACTCTCTTTCCTTCTGGAAGAAGTTTTTAACAGACATTGTATTGCTCTTTTCATGATCTAATAACTTCAGTTCACTGGTCTTCTTTTCCACCTCCTTTTCCAATCTCTGAATTTTCTCTTTTGAAGATTTTTCAACTTTCAGAAGGTCACTTTGCGCCTTTTGGAACATGTTGAAGAATTTCTCTTTCTCTTCAGAGAGAATAGTTACCTCTCTTTTATAGAAGGCAAGTTTTATTTTGAGCTCTTTACACTGTCTACAACGATCATTCATGTCATCAGATTGATCGTCAGAGAATGATTGATTCCTCAAAAGATGCTTCTTCTGAAGTATCTTGATTAATTCTAGCCATTCCACAGAAGGTATCATCCTCTGTGGTGAGGAAATCCTTCAGTGACTCTTCGTCAGAGGACTCATCTGTGATCAGACCATCTGATTCTGCTTGAGGAAGCTTCTGTAGGTAGGATTCCATCGTCTTCTGCTCCCTCAACCTCTGTTGAACTTGTGATTCGAGCTCTGCCCAAATATTCATGGATAATTTGCAGTGTATGATGTCTTCAACAATATCTTGAGGAATAGCTGTCAGGAGAATCTTTTTGCATTTGCTTTCCAACCCTGCTAATTCTTTGTCTTCTGTGCTCCATTTCTCAATTGGCTTTGGTCTGAAATGTTCTGGGACTTCATGTGTTGTACTTGTAGCAGGAATTCGTTGTACATGATCCGTTGGAACAAAAGGTGGGTTAAACAGGCATTCAATGAGCATGGGATGTAATTCTTCAAGAAAACTCATCAAATTTGATTTCCATTAAGGAAATTCTTCTTCGATATAGGAATCTTCATTTGATAACTGGTGCTTGTGATTGACTCATTCATAGTAATTTCCATTGAAGTTCAGATATAAAACAGTGTAGAAGAATTGTGGAAGTCGATAACTACCAGATCGATGTTCAAACTTGCTCGAATCAATACCAAAAACAGGATTAATTGAAATAGATTTCAATTCCGGCTCTGATACCACTTGTTGGATCGTTAAATCCCTTATAATGGTATTGATGAATTCTCAGTTTACTCTTTAAGAAATAGATGACAGCGGAAGACTAAGTAAAGAGTAAAACAGCAAATATGTGGATGTAACAATGAAGAACATACGCTTAAAACACCAAGAACACACGCAATAGAAAGTGTAATAATTACTCAAATGATGATGTGTATTCAGATCTGATGAATGAAGAACAATTGATCACACTAATGAATAAGCACACTGGATATAAAATTTGAGCACACATAATACAATGACCTATCCACGCTATTTATACATACTCCTAAGCTATATGATGAAGACACGTGTCTTCATCTGGGACGTTGAAAGGAAGTCGGTTGGAGTAGATATCACGTGAGAAGCACGAGCGGCCAATAGGTCTTTGAAGAGAAACATTTATATCACAGAGGATTTGTGTTCACATCCTCTGTGATCTTCCTTTGTTCTGCAAAACTCTTCTCAGAAGTCCGGCTCATCAGAGCTTCTGTCAGTAGCCACAGATCTTCTGTCATTAGCCACAGAGCCTCTGTCAGACTTCACTTGAATTTGGACAATCTGATGTAGACCCTTCTGTTACCCTCTGTAACACATCTTCTGTCAAACCTGAGATGATACATTTTTCTATACTTTTACATTAGAGACCTATGGCAGCTAACAATCTTGGTTATTAGTTAACGTCAAAGACTTTTCGGGTCTACAACACAAGAACCAAGATGGTTATGGAAAGCGCCTATGTTACCTTTGATGAAACCATGTCGATGACTTCTGAACAAAGTAGTTCAAAACTCGGAATGCAAAGTCAAGCTTCTACTCAACAAAGAGTGGAACCTGATTCTTCAAAGATTAAGATGCTTTTATTTCTAATCCAAATAGTTCAGAACTCGATTTATTTCTAATCCAAATAGTTCAGAACTCGATTTATTGTTTACAGATGCTTTTCTAGATATTTGTGCAGATAATGAAGATTATACACATTCCAGAATTCCAAGAGTTGATATTCAAGATGTCCTAGAAACTTCAAGCTTAAATGATTCTAGACCATCGGAGAATATTTGTTCTACTTCTAACTCTGATCAGGCTACACCTATTCCAAATGTTGGTCAATCAGAGTTAACCCCCGATGATCAATCAGAGATTCCTGCAATCATTGATGAAAATGATAGTCAGAATAATTTGGATGATGTATCAACTCTTCCTGCTCAGATGAAATGGACAAAAGCACATCCACTCCACAATGTGATTGGTGATGTCAATGATGGAGTTAAGACGAGATCTGCATCTGCAAATTTTTGCTTATATACAAGTTTCTTGAGCGAAATTGAATCAACGAATGTCTCTCAAGCATTAGATGATCCTGATTGATTATTAGCAAAGCAAGACGAGCTTCTACAGTTCAAAAGAAACAAAGTTTATCGACTGGTTTCGAAACCAAAAGATAAATCCATCATTCCAACGAAGTGGATCTTCAGAAATAAGAAAGATGAATCGGGAGTGATTGTCAGAAACAAGGCGCGATTGGTTGCTAAAGGTTATTCTCAACCAGGAGGCATAGATTATGATGAGACATTCGCACCAGTAGCAAGGATCGAGGCAATTCGAATCTTTCTAGCCTATGCAGCTCACAAGANATCAACCTGAAGGGTTCGTCGATCCTGAATTTCCTGATCATGTATATATCTTGGACAAAGCTTTATATGGCTTAAAACAAGCTCCAAGAGCATAGTACGACAATCTGACGAATCATCTCTTATCAAAGGGTTTCAAACGAGGTACAATTGATAAAACTCTTTTTTTGAAGAAAGAAGGTGATGACTTGCTTTTAATTCAAATTTACATTGACGACATTATTTTCGGTTCTACGAATCTTAAGTTGTGTACAGAGTTTTCTAAAATCATGGAGACAGAATTTGAAATGAGCATGATGGGTGAATTGAATTTCTTTTTAGGAATTCAAGTCAAACAAAACCCTGATGGCATTTTTATAAATCAGTCAAAGTATATTAAAGAAATGTTGAAAAAGTTTCAAATGACTTATTGTTCTCCAATAAAAACACCAATGCCAACTGGAAATCTTTTGGGTCCTAATTTAGCTGGTAAATGTGTTGATCAAAAGACGTACAGAAGCATGATTGGTTCTCTTATGTACCTAACTGCTAGTAGACCGGACATTATGTTCGCCACGTGTTTTTGTGCTCGTTTTCAAGCGAATCCTAAAGAGTCACACCTGATGGAAGTCAAAAGGATCTTACGGTATCTTAAAGGCACACAAGATTTGGGCCTTTGGTATCCGAAAGATTCTAGTTTTGAGCTAATATCTTTCACAAATGCATATTACGGTGGATGTAAACTGGATAGGAAAAGCACTTCTGGATCATGTCAGTCTTTAGGTGACAAACTTGTTAGTCGGACTTTGAAAAAGCAGAATTGCATTTCAACTTCTACTGCAGAAGCAGAATATGTTGTCGCGGCAAGTTGTTGTTTGCAAGTGCTTTGGATGAAGATACAACTACAAGACTATGGCTACAAGCTGAAGAAAGTCCCTATCTACTGTGATTCGAAGAGCGCCACTGCGATAACGTCAAATCCAGTCCAGCATTCTAAGACAAAACACATCGACATCCGATATCATTTTATCAAAGATCATGTGGACAAAGGTAATATCGAGATGTTCTTTGTCAAATCAGATTTCCAACTTGCTTATCTTTTTACTAAATCTTTAGATGAAAGCAATTTAACTTTTTGGTTAGCAAGCTTGGCATGCTTAATTGTCCTACTTAAATCTGTTGCATACCTTAATTTAAAGGAGAGTTGATTAATTATTCTATTTTGGATACTATCTGACTGACGATTGAGTATTCATTTTATATGACTACCAAAATCTAATTTGTTTTGCAGGTTATTCATTTTAGGGGGAGTACTTAAAAGCGATATCATTTCTAGGGGGAGAATTCAAATAAGTTTTAATGCTTACATATTTGAAAGAAGGACAACTTTCAAGTATGAAAAACCTTTTCATAAATGTTCAAAGTCGCTTCTCTATTCTCAAATGATTTTACGCATTTAGAAGTGTGATTTTAAATGTTTTTCATATCTTGAGGAGTTGAGGGATATATTATCTAACTGTGTGTTTCCAAAGATTCATACTTGCGTATTATCTTTTCATATACTTTTCAAGTATTCACACACACACCGGTTTAGCTTCTTTTACACTCAGTTATTACCACGTCTCTATAAGACCAAATTTTTCGGTGGTAATACACTCGTTTGACATTTCCCGTTTGTATTTCATTGTTCTTTGATCATATACGTTCTTAAATGCTATATACATATCTTGTTCGTCTAGATAATTCCATTTTTTGTGAACCTAAGCTTTTCAAGACCATACTTCACAACAGATGATGAATCAGTTTTCTCAAACAAGTTTACATCATTCATGTTATTCATTCTATATTCTTGTTTGAAGAAATCCTTATGCTGATATATATTGTTCATATATATCTCAAAGAGCATATTTCATATTAGCTACTTGATTCAACCGATGAATCATTGTACTTTCATGTTTAGGAAATTATTTCACGGGATGTGTGAGTTTAAAAGAACTTCTATGGATTACCAAAACTGGTAACCCTACCCAAGAAGTTATCCTTGAGAGTTGAGAAATGAGTGGGGGGTCTCTATCAAAGAGTGGGGGAGATAATTCAGGCGGTCGAGTTATTCTCATAGTGTGAGAGCGGAAAAATGGAATATAAGAGCTTGGTTAGAAGTGAGGATGATTAAAAGAATTGGAGGGTGTGAGAACAGAGTTAAAAGAAAAATACAACTCTGCACCAACCATTTCTAAGCCGGGCTACCACATAATCTATCGATTCACGTTCTTTAGTGACTGATATTGAAACAAGGCAAAGCTCAATTCCGACTCTCGATTTTACCCCACTAGCTACTCATTTCCTTCTCAATAAGGAGATATTTCATTTCATCACGGGGACGCAACACATAATCTATCAGATTTTCATTTGAAAAGTCGATATTGAAAAAAAAGGAAGTTGCCCTGCCTTCGAACTTCATTTCTACACATTGACTCGTGCAACGTTTTCACATTTTTGAGCCATTATGAAAAGCACAAGTTGTTATATTCTTTCATCCNCTATATTCTTTCATCACAAATACACACAAAGAATATGTTTCTTTGTCGGAATGTTCATAGAAATACTTTTAGTGTTTGCGATGATTGAACGGAAGCCCTGGGGAGTGAACGTTAATAAAGTTCTTTATATAGTATATGTGTTGCACTAAGTTGTTTTGTGCTTCTCGCAGGCATTCCAACTGATTCATAAGTTGTTTCAGGATTTTCGCACTTAAATCTGAATTTGAAAAGATTCGGATTAGTTCTCTATATTTGGAGTAAAAAGGGGAATAATAAAGCAACAAGGGGGAAATCTGTAAAGTGATGGTTGGTTCTTGATATTGGTGATGGATTATATGTTATTGTCGCTACGAGAAGATATATCTGATCAGACGTATTCTGTGATTTGATGAAAACATAGGCGATTAAATCACAAAAGGGATATTGTTCTAAACATTTCTAGAGTTTTGATGATTATTGCATATTTCATCAAAAAGAGGAAGATATTTCAGAAATGTAATATCAAAGTGAAGATAGAAATAGATGATTGCAAAGTTGATTGCAAAAGTTATGTCGAAGAGAGCGATGTTTGCAAGAGATGCAAAAGTTCAGAGCTGATCAGAATATTCAAAGTTTGAAGATTATGTAAGATTATTATTTGAAGATAGTTCGGTGACAGATGTTCATGTGTCAAAGCTTCATGTATGTGAAGATTATTATTATTCAAGAAAGCTTATCGTTCAAGTTCAAGCATGGTTGATTCTGCTTGAAGACGTTTGCCAATTTTTTTTTTTTGTGATCTCGAATCCAAAGAGGGAAATTGTTGGGTGCAAAATCAGATTGTAACCAAGATCACAAGATGATGTCAAAGTTGAAGTCAAAGGCAAAGTCAAAGTGGTCAAAGAGGTCAAAGTTTGCTTTAATGTTTTAGTTGTTAATTGTTTGTTTGTAATGTTTTGTATAGTTAGGATGAAAAGTGATTCTTGTATAGGGTGATGGCTTAAGTTGTTTGGGTATAAAAGCCCAAAGTGAGTTCAATTGTAAGGGTGCGCTTTATTGTAAACAGAGATTGAATGAGAGAGAGTCAGAGTGATAACTGTGTGTGTTCTTAGTGTGATTACTATGTGTAAATAGATTCATCGAAATTCAAAAAGATTTGACTCTTTAATTCATCTCTACATGCTTCCACTATGATTTAGAACTTGATTCTGGAACAACAATTATGATTTTAAAATTTGTGGTATTGTTTGGTTTATAAAATAAAAATTATTTAAATTGTCTACTTTAAAGATAATATAAATATTTGACAATGTAACTTTATTCAATAAATATTGATACAATTTGTGTATATGTTGTTTCTATTTAAATAAATATAGAATAGTTGTTCTAAATTTAAATATTTTTTATTTTTTATTTACTTAGTGTTAAGTATTCTTGGATATACAAAAATCAAAATCTTCCACTAGGGTGATTTTTTTTAATCATTTTTGTTGTGATGCGACTTTCATCGAATACGGTTTTTCGCATAGTTCTATATGTATCTATGAGAACCAGTATGGAATTCTATTTACTCACTTTAAATTGAGTATCCGTCTCCCTTCTTTTGCTGCTAGGATTGGAAATCCTGTATTTTACATATCCATACGATGGAGTCCTTGGGTTTTCGAAATAGTGTAAAAATAAGTGCTTCAAATCATTGCTATTTGACTCGGACCTGTTCTAACAAGTCAAGGTATTTCGAATTTTTGTTGACAAGGACAAGTTAAGGAAAACCTCTGAAATTTTTTCAATATTGAACTTTGGACATATAATAGTTCCGAATCGAATCTCTTTAGAAAAAAGATATTCTGTCTCATGGTAGCCTGCTCCAGTCCCCTTACGAAACTTTCGTTTTCTATTTTGATTTATTGTAAACGGCGTTCATCAATGCTATATAAATATTAAATATGGTTATTACAAGTAGTTTTCATCACACATCCAAAATATTTCATAACTTTATTAATTGAAATGCTAAAAGCGAATCTTTATCTAAAATAAATAGTTGTATATGGACTTCCAACATTTTTCATATTAATGAAAATATTCCATAAAAACAACTTTCACAATTTTATTAACATAAAATTTGATCATCGCGCAAAACAGGATCTCGAGCAGTAGTTTAAGTTAATTTAGATGCAATTACTAGGTCATATTGTTTAAAAAGGAAATGTAATTTAATTCAATCAATTATAAATAACATACCTTAAAAAACCACGTTTAAGACTATATAGTTTAAAATTTATCTTCATCATATCTTCAATTTTTGTCATATATTATTGCTAAGGTATCAATTCTATCTCCCTTATTGAATTATTAGGGTTCTAATTAATTTCTTTCATAAGTTAGTTACAAATAACTATTGATTGTATTGGTTGTATTTTGCTTACTTGGGTGTGAATTAAAGTGTGGTTTCAGTTTTCAAGATTTAAAAGTGTTTAATCAAGAATTGAAGTTGGAACGTTCAATATTTGACTACCTCTAAGGTTAAAGTAGAATGATAGAGCTTGAGGCTTCGAAATCAATAGGAAAAGGTGATAATACTTGATATAGCTTGTTCCTTGTCATCATTAAGGTAATATTATATGAACTCAAGAAGAAAAATCCCACCCAAAATCATTTTTGATGGAAGATTAAAGTCTAGGGACAAAACAATAAACTATTCTAAAAAATCAAATTATTTTGCATAAAACCCAAATTGTGTAGTTTTATGCAAAACTAAATATTTATATCAAAGGCATGGAGTTACAAGAAGTATCTAAAAGTATTTTAATGACCAAATCACCATTTCTTGGGTATTTTTGGTGGATGTTCAAAATTAAAGAATGTAGAGATTTGGTTTGAGTCCAAATATGGGAAATGATATGTTAGATGACTTTTAAGTGAAAAAAGGATAAGATCATAACCTTCTAATCATATCCAAAATGGTAAAATAATAATGTTTTGAAGATAAGAATTCAAACCAAGAACTCCACAAGAAGTAGAGGTAAGTGTCGATGTGAAGTACATGGGTGTTTAAACTTGTAAAAATCATAACAAACCGCTTGTAACTCGGATTTTAGTGTGTAATACCTTCTCGGATCCACTAGGTATTGAGATGAATTTGCTACAGCTAGGACTTTAAGTATATAAAAAATAGACTTTTCAGAGTTATTCGTTATTTTTAAGACAAAAATTACAAATTTAAATTAAAACGATTTTAAAACCGGTTGGAGTGATTCTTAATGGATTGAAAGGATTTTTTTTTAATGCATTGGTAGATTTTTTTTATATTTTGAATGGAAAATGCATTGGTAGATGAAAGTACTAATATAAACCAGGTATGGGTTGTTTATGTGTCAAGCCAGTTGAAAGAGACATTCAAAAACTAGATTCCCCTTAATCTAGCTAAGGTAATCAATTAGATTTTATTGCGTGCACACCAAGTTTATGTGTTTTACATAGTTGACTCATGTTGTTTGTACTGAATATGTGTCATGAAAATACGTTATGCAACATGAAATATGGATGTTTAACTAATATGCTGAATTTACTTGATATATTAAAACTTTGTATTTACTTATACATTCTTGATGTAATTTTGTGAACACATGAGACATGTTGAGCATTGATACATACTGATAAAAGACATAGAACGTAGGACTTTCTTCCAAAGATGTCTAAAGTTGAGTGCTCGGTGTCCGATTTAGGTAGTTATCAGGCATGAGGCTCGGAAGAAAAAAATATGCATGGACTTGGGAGGTCATATTGATGCATGTACATGTACACCAACCTAAGAGGCTAAATGACATGCCTAAATTAGCCAATAGTATGATTAGCTGCTTTGTCTCCCTCATCGGCTAGTTACAGTAGGACTGCCCTACCGAGATCAGTGATGGTGTTAATAAGGAAGTTGTTATTACGAGAGATCGGTTGAGAGAACTTTGATGTAAGAAACTATTTCCTTTATTTGATTGTTGGTGAAAAGTGATTAGCTAGATTGCATGATTATTAGTATTTACAAATCATCATTGTTCTGAAATTATGAATCGGTTCGACTTTTGTTTAATTATTTTATGATGCAAACTCTTGAACTCACCAAACATGAAGTCTAACCTGTTTTTTTTTTTTTGTTGATATGTCCCAGGACCAGGTTCGAGAAGGGGCCAGAGTAGGTGCTTGTGTTTGTGGTAAGAAAGGTTAGTGTTTAGCATAGTAGGACAATGCGTCACATGGTAACTTTTTGGGAATTGATCTGGTAGCGAATGTATTTTTTATGGAAGTCATTTCGGCATCATCCTAGTAATTAAGTGCATGTATGTAAAGTAGGTCTATTGTTCATCCTAGTAATATGATTATATAAATCAAATTAAATATCAAAAAATCAGATATAATAATTAAACATTTTAGTTATTTTTTCTCATTTTACAAATATACATTTAATATGATGTGACCCATTGAGGCTTTACGACGCTGGAAATAATATATCATCATTGCTAAATGATAAAGTTTGGTAGCAAACCGTTTGACAATGTACATAATACACATTTATGTCCCTTTGTTCTAAATATCTAGATAAACATGAGGCATGTATGTGTTATCCTCATTGTGTCTAATCCTTAGTTTCTCGATTATGGAATATACTAATAAGGTAGATATCAATATCCTATGTTGATTATCTTAGCATGCATGCACTTCCTCGATACCATTCAATCTAGAGGCCCATGGATATTGCTCTTTTCATCAAAGAAGAAATATCTTATCTTGATCCATGCTAATATTACAAGTAATATATGATATACTCAATAACCATTTTGTGATATAGTTACGAAATTATTATAGCAATTTTAAAGTAACCGCCTCACATAAAGCAAACTCCATGATCTCAGGTCAAAAAATGTGAGTCCACAAAGTAGAGATAGATGTATAGAATGTGAAGATTGTTTATGTAAAAAATTACACCAGTTAATGTCGTACAAATTGTGTGAGGCTTAACCGTC
>LUCG01052069.1:0-21265 GCA_001633085.1 Carthamus tinctorius | reverse complement strand
TATGGGGTTATGAGCTCATACCTGGTTGTTTTATTGAATTGATTTCAAGTTAAATGTTTTGAATTCTCTTTGTGGTGTATTCTGAAAATGATACTTTTACTTGAGAATGATGTTTACGATGTGATAATGTTTTTCCAATGTTTTCAAGGGAATTCACTAGACCATTCGGTCTAACCCACTCTCTTTTCAAACTCAAAAACCTTTTCAGGTAAGGGCGCGTTCGAGAGGAATGTGATCGGCAAAGATAGGCTTGTGAGTAGCTAGAGAAGTTGCTTGACTAGTTTTAGTCGTCTTTCCAATAATTCTCAGCTGTGTAGTTTGTTTTATCCGTAATAAGCTTAGAGATATACTCGTTTAGTTGGATTGTCCTTCTCAGACTTGAAATCGGAAGTACTTTCGAGCCGGTTGCGCTTGAGTTTGTGTCGGAGTTCTATATAAATCACGAAATCTATATTAGATATGTCTTGTGTTTATTTTGAATTTATGGGCCGTTACACATAGAGACTCGTGTGCGATTGTTTGAGCTTGTGTTGATCAATCACCAGGTGAGTTCACTACCTAGCTATGAACTATTGTATGTGTATGATATGTGTGTATGATAGCATGTTCCTTAGGGAACAGAGCAGTGGTTAGAGGTCTGGTACCAACGTCAAGTAATCCTTCCTGATTCGGGTTAAGCCGAAGGGAAGGTAGCAGATGTATGTATATACATGATAGTGTATGTATTCATGTTAGTATATGTATGATAGTAGATGGTTTCGGTGTGTTCTCACTAAGCTTTATGCTTACTCCGCTATTGTTGTTGTTTTTCCTAGATGCAGGTGTTTCCCGTAAGGGAAAAGAAAAGGTTTGAAGCTCCGGAGTTCGTCAGTTCAGTCGTGTGGTCGTGTTTAAAAACAAACGATGGATTTCAAGGAGAAGACTTTTATTTTGTTGGCATGTAAACAGAAAAGTTGAATTTAGTTTTATCATGGTTATGTTTTCTAGTCGAGAACTATGCTTTAAGTTTTTCTTTAAGAACGTATTTGGACAAGCTTCCGCTACCTTATGAAGTTGGTTACTTTTATGATAAGTGGTATCTTCTTTATGGAATGTTGGGTTTTACAATAATAGATAAAATAATAACAGAAAATGAAAGTAGACAAGAATCCAGGTTTTTGTTCAAGTACTTGGGTTCCAATAAGAACTTATGATTGGACAAAAACATTTGTCTCGCAGTGAAGGTTAATGTAAAAACCCCAACAAGAACTTTGAAAAGAGCTTCCAATTCCATTATGAATACTCTTACATTAATAATGTTATTAGGTAGTGACATTAATTCTGTTTATTAAATTTTGAAAAGTACTCCAGTGTCTTACATGATGTTTGGATTTAAAAATCCCCCGCATTCAAACATATAGGGGATTGGGGTGGGAGAGTCAAGAATGATGAGCCTTACTCGATTTCCATCCACATATCATTCTTTCCTCTTCGTAAAAAAACATATATTATTTGGCTTTTTATTACTGTTTTCATGGTTTACAAAAAGATCATGGACCACTTGAAGTTTCAAACCGGATATAACATCATCACTTCTTAATTTTCATCTCAAATTTGAAAAAGAAATAGTCTTGCATATCATGTTTTGATTTACACTACAATGAAATGTAAATAGTAAATGTATTATACTACCAAATAAGGTAAACAAAAAATATTAAAGCATATATCTTTGAATAATATATGTTATAGTCTAGTGTTAAAGTCTTTCTGAGTTAACTATCAACATAATTTACAATACACATGTAATCCTTTAATATCTTTTTAGCATTCACATCAATTACAATTTCTGTTATCATAAATAATTTTGCTTTAGTGCCATCGCAAATAAATTATTATTGATATGGAAATATCAAAGTATGTTATAAATTAATTAAAGTGATACAAAAATGCAAAGTAAATTATGTTTGAGTTATATGTGTGTGCGTTTATATGAACATGCATATTTTGAAACAGATAAAACATTTATTCTGATATGTAGTTCAGTAAGAACTAAGAACGTTTGATCGTGACAGAATAATTTAATAAAATATCCTCAAAGGAAAATAAGATAAACTCTTGTGTCAAGATCATTATTAAATTGTTCATTGATTATTAAAAAGACTAAAAAGTAATAGTTAAGCTCCATTGACAAATGAATATAAATCTATTTCGTAATGATTTTGATTGTGATGTTAGGCTCACATGTGTTGTGGTTATCGCTAGATCACGAAAAAGTGGATGATTGTAAATATGTGGTTCATTAAAAAGTTTACTGTTTGAAAACTCTTATTAAATACTAAATGTTGAATAACGAACTTGTTGGTGTTGCTTGGCGATGAAGTTTGGTGTCTAGAAAAGATAAAAGGATTCTCTAGAACCATACTATATATGTGAAGCTATGGATACATCAAGTTTAGATATATGTGAAGCTTCATGAGCAGTGAAGCCTACAAATTGAATTGCAATAAATGATGTCTGAAGTTTCTAAGTGTGAAAGTTAATTGTGAATGCCACTTTCACGAGTTGACAGTTTGTTGAATCCAAGAGATTGACCTAGCAATTAACTATGAATCTACGAAGCATGAGTGCTTCTGGAGAGTTGTGTGGTTGGGTATGAGAGCCAATGATGGTTGTTAACTATGGCGATACTATGTTGCATCTATCAAGATTTAATGATGACCGTGATGATATGACCACGAGACTAGACTATGATTCTCTTGGGCACCGACATGAAGCCAACATACATGAAATTTGAATTAAAAAAGGATCATTTCACAACTGTAACCGTTTAGAAGCATAATTAAATAAAAAAATTTAATTGAAAACTAATCTAAATTAAAAAACGTCATAGGGGACGTTTACCAAGCACATATATCGGTAAGTGCTTACCAAGTCACGTTACCTTACCGGATCATATGTCAAGGACACAAAGACAAGAACAGAACTCGTAAGTGAGTTTCGTCGTCTCCTACCATGGTTAGCACTAAGCCAGTAAATTGTTACCTACATACCATTTTGTGGACTAAAATCTTTCTCAGTGAGTAAGTGATAGTGATGAATTTTAAGGATAAACACTTACCCAAGTAAACATCCGGTAAACGGCCCCTTAGTCCCAATAATATGTGAAAACTTATTATAGAAGGAAAATAATATAAATTTGAGTAAATTACATGTTTGGTCCATGTGGTATACAATTATTACGACTATGGTCCCTATTTTCTTTTTGCATATATGGTCCATGAGTATGCATTTTGTTACCAAATAGGTCCATATTGGTCCATTGACCTAAAATGGTCTATTTTCTCTCGGTTAGTCCACCCACGTGCTTCTCAATTTTGTTCCTTTTTTACATCCTTCTCTTTAATAAATAGACGAGTTCTTGTTCTTCATGCCATATTGTACAAATAAAATAAGAAACATATGGAATTCATTATTATTAATTTATCGTACAAGGCTCATATATTTTAAAAGAAGACCCTAAATTAAAGCGAAAAACAAGAAAACCCTCTAACTAAATATAAAAATCCCCAAATCCAGAGATGTAGATGAGTTCGACGTAATATGGATGCAAATGCATGAGCAAAACGTAAAAGTTTATCCACATATAAAATTATAAGCAAATCACGATGCACACACAAATGTAAAACCGAGAAGTTTGAATCTCATCAACATCAATTTACAAACCTAGAAGTTCAACCATTTGAGACCCAAACTCACTAATATCAAGATCCATCTCCATACGTTCAATAAAATCCTCCGTGAATCGTGCAACTAAAACACACATGCTCCACCATTACAAGCAACTCAGAAAAGGGATGGATGGAAGGGGGAGGGTAAAACCCAAGACCCATATTTTCACCGGTTATGTAAAAAGACAAAATTGCCCCTCATGTGTGGGGCACTAGGAGCCGCTTAACGCACTTTAACAGAAGAGGGACTAATCAGGCAACAAAAAGCATACCGTATGGATCATATCTATACGTTTTTCACTTTAGGGACCTTAGTTGTAGTAACTAGTATACCACATGGACCAAACATGTAATTTAACTCTATTTATCTTGATTAAAAACAAACCAATTGTTTATAATTTTTACTCTAATTGGGAATCTCCTCTATTTGAAAAAGGGTTACCCTAGAAAAAGGTGAGTAGGTGGGTGACCATTACAATTTACAAAGAAATTTGAAAAATGAAATATCCAAAGGGCAAATTTGTCACTTTAAATTTATACGGAAAACACCTTTTGGCATGAAGCTCAGCGCGTTAAAAATTCAAAAATAACCCAAACGGCGTCAACTTAACGCCGTTAACTCATCCACTATATATATACATCCTTTCGCGTTAGATACAATAATAATTACTCAAAAAAAATCTAGAGAGAGAGAAGAAATTGCAAAAAGGAACTGTTTGAAGTTCTTCGCAGATCAGAAGCTGTTATATGTAAGAATCTTGTTGCATTTATACTGTTTTTTTGAATTTATGTAACTGTAATTCGTTGTATGTTGCAATGTTTTAGTGATTTTAGGAGTAATTGGATTGTAATTAGATCTACATTACTCTTTTAATTTTTCGAGGGTTTGTTTTCTGGATCGGTGTTATCGTTTGGATTTTAGCCGGTTATGAAATGGAAAATTTTTCTTGTTTAGGTTTGAAATAGAAGCTTGTTAATGGAAATGTGATATTTTAAGGTGAAGTTTAATGTGAAGTTATGAGAGACTGAGATAATGTAGCATTTTGAACAAATTTAAGGAGGTTCGTTTTGGTTGGTAGGTAGAAGCATAATAATCTATAATAATCTTCGGATGTTGGTTATTGGCATAAAGTTTCGTATATTTGTCTTGTTTGTGGAGCTCTAGTAGTATTAGTTGGTTAAGTGTATGAACTCAGAAGGTGTTTTTTTTTGGTATGGGGTTGGGGGTAAGTTTGAAGCTGAAATGTAATTGGGTAAAAGGTCAATTCTGTAGTGTTATTCTTTTGATAAGCTATTTGGTCTCTGAAGTTGAGGATTTGAATTTCTCATCTAGATGTTTTCGTTCATCTATCCCCTCATTTTTTTTTTGTTAACTGTGGGTCTCCGAGTCAGCTTGCACTCACCTCAGCTTTTAATTGTATGAACTCAGGAGGTGTTTTTTTGGTATGGGGTTGGGGGTAAGTTTGAAGCTCAAATATAATTGGGTAAAAGGTCAATTTTGTAGTGTAATTCTTTTAATAAGCTCTTGGCCTCTGAAACTGAGGATTTCTCATCTAGATGTTTTCATTCATCTAGCTCATCATATTTTTTGTTAACTATGGATGCCCGGGCCAGCTTGCACTTCCTAGGGGCCACGAATAAACTGGACTTCTAACATTTGAATTTATCTTGCATTCTACGTTTCTGAAGCGGATCCTATCTTGCTTTAGCTGACTCATCAGAGATCGAGAGAGTTGCCATCCTCGATCCCACCAAATTTATATATAAAAGTTTGTAAATTGGAAAACAACAAAATCCCCAGTGGCCTTGCAGGACATTGGTGACCTCTAAGGAAAATCGCCAAGGGCCCAAGAATTATTTCCAATTGAGCTAAACCCAGGAAAATCATCATTGCTATGAGTTGTTCTAGATGCACATACTATACACTAATAAGGCTCATATACATCTATTTGCTTTTAGGTTATGAGTTCGGTTAAAAGCTCTTGTGCTTCCTATATCATGCATGTTACGGTGTTTATGCCTTATCCTGAATTATGATGAGTTGAGTACCAAGACACGCATGACTGATTTCTGTTTTCTACTTGTATGATTTTGGAGTTCTGCTGTTTCTAGTTATAGATGAAGTTATAAATTTTGATGTTAGGTAAAAGTAGATTTTCCTTCTATATTGCTTTGCCTATTCAGTCTTTGAGTCTTAGTGGAGCAAAATGTTTGTGCATTCTTTGTTTGGAAAGCTGTCGTTGTCTGCCAATTACTTTTATCTTCTTAGACTGTACTCATTTTGCATCCCTTCTCTATCATTTTTTATTCGGAAAGCATATGACAAAGCTTAACGTCTTGGATATCATGAGCGGTAGATTTTAATACTATAGAAGGATGATGAGAGAAAGGCAGGTTAAGGGAAGAATGCAATACATGATGTGCAATCACATAAGATATATGGGTATAACTCAACATTTTTAAAACGAAGGTTCCCACTTTATCACGATAGATCTTGGAAGGTAGAGAGTGCAACTATTTGCTTGCTGCACTCTTGAATTCGAGGGAGTAAAGGAAAGGGATGCCATAGAGCAAAAAATTAATCATGTTAAGATCGAAGGCTAGTTGTTTTTGTAGGAGTTGAAAGTGTATCATGTTATTGTAGTCGTTTTTGTAAAGCACGCCATTAAGTAGTAGGTTTTGGAGAAGTCGCCCATTAAAAATTTCATAACGTAAAACATATTTTTGAGATATCATAAAACACTGAATAGAAACCGACACTGATTGAGTACACCAGGGTGACTATACATATGATGCTTAGATGGTCTTTGAGATGTACATTGTTTTCTGTCTTCTCTGCAGTCTAATGGGAATGGAGGTTGCTGATATATGTTTGGACAAGGAGGCAGATCGTGTGATGATATTTTCAAATGATCATTCTGGTGATTCAAGTAATGATACTACCAGTAACAATGGTTCAGTGGAATCCAATGTCTCTGTCAATGGGAACTCAAACTCTGATATTCAGACAACAAATGAAGTTAAGGAAATTGAAGTGGAGAAACGTATTATTGAAGACGTGCAACATACAAATGAACTTTGCCAAGATCAAAGATGTGAGGAAGATGACAATTTGGACTGTAAAACCTGCTTGGTGAAGGAGAAGACTACATCCGACACGCAGCAAACAGAAGGTGAAAGCAAGAAGTCGAACACAATCGTCAAACCTTCAACCAAATCTGCAGTTGGACATGCTAAAACAAAACACACTGTTCCACAGCCATTTGCTCTTGCTACTGAAAAGCGTGCTCTCTGTGGAACTCGTCCTTCTGGTAATCTTGTAGCCAAGTCATCTCATCCAAGCAGTTCTCCTGCTCAAGTTTTAAAGAAAACAACTGAGGTACTTTTGCAAGCTGAATATTACGTCTTTTTTTCTTACAGTATTGTGGCTTAATGCCACTAAACTTCATATTGTATCGAATGTACATTTTTCTATGTTAAGAATTGTATTGTTGGAAAACAGCCTAAGACGTGGGTGTTGCTCACTCTGGGATTATGATAAATTGAAGGACAATAATAAAGACTGATATGCAGTCATCATAATTTAACCTTTTTATTTATACATTTGCTACAAAATTTTCTGCTGTTAAAAAAGGAGCATAATTAACCTCTAAGGTATATTAGAGGGAAATAGGATGACCCTCCCAGAGAACCATAAAAGCAAACAAACAACTAAGTAAATACAAAAGATAGCATGTTGGTCGTTGGTTTAAGCTTTGAAAATGAAAAACCAAATGCTAAAAACCCATAGGATCAGAGGTCCTCTAAATCATGTTTTTTATGCAATCAGATAATCTTGCTTTGTCATGGGCATATTAAAAAGTTATAGTGGATATTCGCTGATATTGGATCAGTTTTATGCAAGATCAGAAACATGTGTAGTACTAAGCTTTTAGCTTTCCCATTCCCTTGCAGCTAGTGCCACCTTCAGTAGCGAGGAAGCCTTTGCAACCAGATAACAAGAAGCATCCGGATGAAGATGATTCTTGTTCTGTGGCATCCTTGTATCCATATCTTCGTTTCTCCCATTCTCTTTTGTTTATTTTGTTTATTCTTTTTTGCATTTGTTTTTAGTTCTTAACAACACATAGTACTGCTGCATCAGCAAGAACTGTAACGTCTAAGCCAACTTCTGCATCAGCTCCTGTGTTCAGGTGTAGCACACGCGCAGAAAGACGGAAAGAGGTGAATTTTGTTAATTATTGCATGTTAACATCTCGTATAGATACTATCAGAATGTTAACTGTACATATGTTCTTCATTTTGTGTTCATTCACATCAGTTTTATTCCAAATTAGAAGAGAAACAACAAGCACTTGAGGCTGAGAAAATGCAATGTGAGGCAAGGACCAAGGTACACATCTATAGTTTGTCATGTCAAGTAGAAGTTTATATTTATCTTTTGTTTTGCCTAATTGCCTCGAGTTTTAAATCTAAAAGGAAGAAAAAGAAGCAGCTCTCAAGCAACTGAGAAAGAGCTTGTTATTTAAGGCAAACCCGATGCCAAGCTTCTATCATGAGGGACCACCACCAAAGGCTGAGCTAAAGAAGGTAATTTATAAATTATTTAATTTCTCATGTTCTGTTAACACAATTTTTATACAAGGATAATGGAGGTGAAAAGTTATCTACATTTGCAGATTGACTATTATTACGCTACCTACAATTGTGCTTAATAGGTTCCCCTTAGGTTTTATAATAATGATTTTGATTGGTTCTACTGTAGTTGTAATGGTGAATTTGCTCTTATAGCATGGTTACAACTTGTACACCCATCCCTTTGCCTACACAATCCTTATTTGTTATTTACTTTGCTCTTACTTATCTTATACTAAGCGGTTATCGCACTGTTAAATCGGAATCACAATTAGGGCTGTGATTAATGATTTGCAATAGCAGTTGGTTATCGCGGTGGTACATCTGTGGTATCGTGAAAAAATAGAGTAATAAATAAAAAATATAAATATATATCATATATGCAATACTCACTATATTATATATGTGATACATATAATATAGTAATATTCAACAATATAAAGTTTCAATAACAAATTGTATATGTAATATGCATCTAGTACTTAATAATCTGCAGAGATTAGAAATTAGCTAAACTCCTAACTGTCCACTCTTGCACCATGGAACTCAACAACAGATTAACCAGTGTTTTAAGCTTTTTGAAGTAAAAGTATAACTGTGTGAAACTTTTTATGTGAACCATGTTGTGGACAAAGCTAAAAAGTGCAATTGTTTTTAAGAAAGCACCTTTTAACACACATCAACTCATGCTTCTGGCCAAATTTAGTACGATAGGATTGTACTGTGGAAACTTACACTAATGATATGCTTCAATCTTCATATCCTTCTTCTGCCTTCTAGCCAAAAAGTATAAAGGAAGGCTGAAGTAAGGCAGCATATTGTATGATTTGTATCCTTCTTCAATGGTTAACTAGGGAAACCACGACCTTCTCTTGTTCTTTGGTAATCGATGGGTGGCAGCAAAAACTTTTCTTCTATAAGCAGCCAGAGTGCACGGCAGTTGACGCCTTGATGGCTACAACCTTCTTCCATTCTTCGACAATGGCGGTTGACCTGGACAGCAACAACAGTTCTTCTTTTATCAGCCAGGGTGCAAGTCAGTGTATAAGCTTCTTTCGTTCTTCAACAATCGACAGTTGGTCTGTAAACACTTAGTGGCCTAATGATGATGGTATGTCTTTGTCTTGCTTAACAATGGCGATTTCCCATCCATGCTATATTTTACTAAAAATCTCAAAACATAAATAGCAGGTTTCACACTGCTATCAATATCCTAAAAGCAGTGGAACATATGGTGCCCCTATTAGCAGCAGTATCATACAATGGCAACTGATATTCAGTCGACAACTGCTCACTGCATCACCACTGACCAGTCACCACTACCACTTTTATAGTGGCACAATTAACTACCTTATCTAGGGTGAATGAACCTTGAGGTTTGGCTAGAGTTTGCATCTTTACCGAATTTCTTGTTCTTGCCCTTTTAGACATAGTCATTCAGATTCAAGCCATGTGCACCAACTGACCAATGGCAAACTGTGAGGGTAGCACATTTGACACCCCTGCTATCATAGTCCATGCATAATGGTGGGTATCTCTTTGAAAAAAGAAACAAAGTAAACCAAACAAACCCAGTATATCCCATCTGGAAGTGGGGGGGGGGGGGTTAAGATGTATGCAAATTCTTCTTTTTTTTTTCTCAAGAGGAAGTCTGTCTTTGAGAAGACCCTAACATGCGAAAAAGATTTAGGAAGCTTTGCTACAAGCCACAGTTTTGCAACAATATTTTTGCAGAATTAGGAAAAATTGCAGAGTCTGAAACATAGGAAAAAATGTGAAGGCGCAAAGACATGCTGGACAAGGACGGTAGAGACTGCTAAGCCAACAAGACCTACTAAAAAGTGCACAAGAAATTCCAAAATTCCCCCCTCTATCTTTTTGCTTGCAAGCTTATCTATCGACTCTCTACCCTCTTATCCCCTCCCAACTGCAGTACCCTTTTTGCTTCTATCTATACATTTATAATCTGAAATGAGATCTTTCTGGCGTGGTTCAGTTTTCTCTTCGCTTCTCTGTGTTTCTTTTCTCCTTTTTAGTCCATTATTGTAGAGAGATCCGGGGTGTGGCAGGGCATTAATCAAATAAACAACTAGTGACATTAATCACCATTGCATACAGTAAAATGATGCTCCTCAGGCAAGACTTATCATAAGAATTTAAAATGTAACCAGTAATTGATGGCAATGCTTATGTTACAAAGGAATAGTAAGTTAAAAGTTTAAGTTCAGGAAGAGGAAAAATAAGGATTTACAATTTGTGATAGCTGTTTTGCCAAGAACTTACCTCTTATTTTACCTATACTTAGGTATGCTATTTTTGTGTTTTATAATTTGGGCCTCTACTAGTTTTGGGGATCTAACATTTCTTGACTGGTTATTAGATTGATTAGATAAGTCCTTTTGTTGCACAGAATGACTAATACGCCCCTATGAATATGGTCTTTTGATTTGATCCCTTAGTTGTCAGTAGCGAATAGCGATAAGTAGCGATAGCTTACTGCTATGCTACGTAGCGAATAGTGATAAATAGCGACCGCTATTTAAAATTTAGCGATAGCCTTCTAAAAGATAAATTATATATATATATATATATATATATATTACCTTAAAAGTCTTTAACTATTATATATATTAGAGAACAAAACATAATACTAAGTGTCTTAAGTCTTAAACTATTATATATATTAGAAAACAAAATATAATAGGTAAAACCCTAGTATTTATCAAAGTAAAAAAAATAATTAAGAAAATGCCATTTTGTGCTATTTATCGCTATATACCAAATAGCAGTACATGGTTGCTATCGCTATTTTGCGCTATTTATCGCTATTAACAACAGTGTTTGATCCCAGACACATACAAGTTGAACAACCGAACAATATGGGAGTTTTACCAAGGATCCACATAGGGATGAAATTTTGAATAGTCTTGGATTATTAAAGGGATGCACATACATCTTAAGGATTGACATTATGCATGACATACAACTAGCCCCACAAAGACAACCACTTTACTCCTTGGGGTAGAGGTTAGGTCTACATACATCTCACCCCTAAGAGGCTAAGACCCCACCTCCAGGTGGGATAGTTTTGTTTGGCTTTTAAGATCTATAAGCTCCTATAAATATTAATATTTCCGTCCTAAAATAGATGTCCACAAAAATAAAATGTTAGAATATGTCATTGTTACACTTTCTAATTAACTGAATAACAATTTAGAGACCTTTTCTCCCTCTCTCCCTCTCCCAATCTTATTAGCTCTTAAATAATTGTGTCATAATTAAAGAATAGAATCTGAAGTTTAGTACTCCCTCCATCCCAAAATAAACGTCCACAATAAAGAAGGGACATAGTTTTAGGAATATGTAATTATTCCACTTTTTAAATTACTAAATGACAATTGTACCCTTAATAACCGAGAGTAGTTTCTTTACCTATCTCATAATTTAGGGTAGAATTAGAAAGTACACACTTACTTTTGAAAGCGGACATATATTTTGAAATAAACTAAAATAGAAATATGCACACTTATTTTGAGACTGAGGGAGCTGATTTATAACTATCTATTTTTGTAAGTGGATTAGAGTTCCACATCGGCTAGGCTTGGACCAATTCTCCACTATATATGTTGGAACCTTCTCTTATCAACAAGGGCCCTTTTAGAGCATCTCTAACAACTTTGCTATATTTTTTATAAAATAGAGAATAGAAGATCAAAATCTCTAAAACTATATTTTTTGATCTCCAACATCTTTGCTATTTTAGAGA
Organism: Carthamus tinctorius; assembly: GCA_001633085.1. Lineage (NCBI taxonomy): Eukaryota > Viridiplantae > Streptophyta > Magnoliopsida > Asterales > Asteraceae > Carthamus > Carthamus tinctorius. The sequence continues at coordinate 9,157 of LUCG01052069.1, read as the reverse complement.
ATCTATCGTATATTATTAAAATATACATTATATTTATTATCCCAATAAACATTTTAAAAACTTTTAAACAATAAATTATGCTATTGGTGGAATACATTAAAATAATGTTTATCTCTCATCATTTAGAGATTTTGGAGAAATCTCTATATTTAGAGAAAACTTCAAAAGTGTCTATTTTAGCAAATGGTTTAGCAATGCTGCTGGAGTAATTTAGGAAGAAAAACACAATTTTTTCTATTTTAGCAATGCTGTTGGAGATGCTCTTAGAGATTAAATACGGGAGGTTCCACATATTCTCACAGATCCTTTTTTGGCACAAAGTTAAGATGAAACATGGACACTTATTTTGTCCATTGTTATTAAAAATAACTGATGAAGATATTGAGTATAGCCTACACATATCATGTATTTACAATAACATCTGTAACGAAATATGGTTAATAGTCAAACAATCCTTTAGACTATTGTCTAGTTAAGGGTTCCAATTCTCATAGAAAATAATTTAAATGGAAATACATAGCTGATCATGTGCTAACTATGTGTTTCGCTTCAATGACAGCCGCCACCAACTCGTGCAAAATCACCAAAGCTGGGCAGAAGGAAGAGCTGCAGTGATACAGTCGGTCTTAACAAGGGAAGAGGAGCGCATGCCCAAGTCCGCCACAGTCTTGGTGTCTACCGAGACACCACAAAACAAAAGGACAACATTAAGTTTCAGAATCACGACACTATCAGCAAAATCAGCGAGGAAACGGAGGCAAACATCACCCAAGACTTGGATACGAAGATCGATATGCAGTCTTGAAATCCCGTAAGTTATTCTAATTTATACAATCTCTCTATTGTATTTTTGTTTTAACTTTTTATTTATCTCCCCCCTGCAAGTGATTTTCTTAACCTGGTTGTTTTGGTGGATCAATATTTATCATGTATGAAGTGTAAATTATATTGCAAGCTGTGCTCTTATCTATGGATAAAATGTTGTACTGTTATAGTGTAAATCTTGTTTTAATTTCTTTCATAAAAGGACTGTTCTATAACCTGCAGTTTGCATGGATTATGATCGAAAACCATTCTTTAAGCATTTAGGTCTAAGGCTGTGTTTGGCAAAAATAAGCTAGTACATGTTTGGATGGACCATGAGCTCATTGAAATGCTAGTTGCAGTAGCGTTTTTTTCAATTATACCCATATTAATATTAATTGTTATACCCGAATATACCCTTTTTGGTCATTTTACATACTCATAAGCTAGTTTTTGCCAAACATAATTTATTCATAAGCCAGCTTTTCAGCTACTAGCTAGCTTATTAGTCAACAGCTACCAACTATCTTATCAACTAATTTGCCAAACACAGCCTAAGTAGGGGTGTAGATGACCGAAAAGGTTGGTGGGCTCGAGTTGATCCAAGCTTGTTTATTAGAATATACTAACTTCAAGGGTGGACTATTTCATTATAAGACGCAAGTTTATTGAAAGCTCGTAACTTTACATACAGATATAAGGTTTTTGTTGTTGGGAGCTTTTTCAAAAAAGCTCTCATTGGAGGTGTGTCTGCAATGATTAGACTTGTAGTTGGAACTTTATTTTAAAAATTAGTGGGAATCACAAGCAAAGAAAACCGGCTTTTTGGGAGCTTGTAATTGAATAAGCAAAACTAAGAGGTTTTTTTTGTCGGGAGCTTTTTCTAAAAAGCTCCATTTTAATGCTCTTAGTATGGTTTGTTGGTCTAAATTAGCAAACCTTGAATAAGTCAAGTTCATTCAGCCTTCTCAACTAATATAAGCTGTAGTGTAAACATGTGTAGTTATTTTCTAGTTTAGTACGGGTTTAAACGACCCCCATAGGAACCAAATTCATTTGATCGAAGCTTGGCAAGTCAAGAGCCAAGCCCAAATGTTTTTTCCGCTAGCTAAGCCAAGCTCGCGATCTACTTGACCCAAATTTCTACTTTTTGTATTGATAATTTGTAAGAAATACAAACTAAAAAGGTCTTACACAATGGCTACATGGATGTGTATTGGACTTATACGCCAAGTAAAAGAAAAAAAAGTTATGTTTGTGCAAATGTGGTCAAAGATGTTTTAGGTGGTGGTACATGCATCATGGATTTTATATTTTTGGATTTATTATTTTTTAAAGCAACAATGCTACTTGCACCTCTTTTAATGTTAGGATCGCGTCAAGAAATACACTGAGAATGTAAAAAAAATGTATTTATGTTGATTTGTGTGAGAAGGAAATTAGTAAGTAGGGATGCATTTAGCAATGTACAAGGTCAAATTAGCCTACCTCTTATGTCTTATGTTTTGTATCTAGATATTTGTAAATAAAGATTGATCGATGATGTCATCCATCGTTGAACTATGGTTTTTTTTTCTTCGGAATCATATCTTTTTGAGTTGGAGCGGATAAGTTCCGGGTCTTCTCTTATCAAATAGATTGATTGGTTTGGACTTTTTATTCATTTATATTTGTTATTTTTTTTGTTAATTGACCAAACTGAATTTAAGGTAGACTCATTTTGTACTAGACTAGTCTATAATCGGACTTTTTGGACCTGTCTTGGACCATACCGACTAACTTACCGTCTATCATCTCAAATCGACAACTAAGTGATTTGAATATAGTATACCTAAGGGTTGAGTTCCAGTTAGAAGGGATGGTAGGGGAAGTTATGGTGAGAAGGAAGAAGGGATCTCCACCATTGGATCAATCATAATTGAAGATCAACACTAATGAGACATCAATTGTTGTTAGAAGTGCAATTCATGGGGTTAGAGTGAGATTAAATGTAATTAAGGGTCTAGATCCCTTCTTGCACTTTTCACCTTATTTTTTTTCTCACACAATCCTTCGTCTATACTTGAAGCACTGATTGCATTATATATTATTTTCATATTGTTACTTTTCTAAATGATCTAATCCATGGATCTTGTTCCAGCTAGGGGTGACTTGGTATGATACCAAGTTTTTTTTTCTCACATACCGTGTACCAGCCAATAAGTACGTAAAATCTTAGACCACATACCAAACAAGTATACCTGGTACCATATTTTTTGGATTGGTACATGGTAACGGTTTGTACCAACTTTAAGTTACACTTACGAAAAATTTGCTACTTTGTACAAAATTTGAGTCTTTTTTGAGCTTCTCGGTTACACATGTGGTGTTTAAGAATTTTTAATCGTAAAGAGTAAAATGGGAACTTTCAAGTTTTAACAAAATAGTAAAGTTACAATTTTAGTATTAAATATATCAAAAGTACAAAAAAAACTAATTATTAATTGATTAAATAAATTGTTTCCATTGTATTACTTACTATGGTAAGTGATTTTCAAACACCATGTGGCAACCGAGTTTGTATACTTGATATAATATTATTAACCGTTTATAGTATGTACTAACTAAGTTATTATCAGTTTAATTAGTATTGTTTATACACATATTGGCTAATTTAATTTGGTATAGAATTGCTACTACTAGTTCCTAACTTGATACACAACACACCTAGCACCCATTAGCAACTTAACTTGTTAAGTGTATGTTATGTAGCATAGATTACAAGTTTTGGTGGTTAAGTGAGTTATTTATAAATCAATTTTTGTGATTTTCATGTCATATAATAAATAGTAGTGTACATATATAAAAAGATAAAAGGTTTAATGGGGATTATGATTAAGAGTCAAGCTTTTGTTATTGGTTACTTAATGAATACTTAATAATGATCATAAGTATTATATTTGCTTGAAGTAACTCTATTTGTGGATGAAGAGTCATTTGTCTTTCAATATCATTTAGTGTGGATATCTTAAAAACCAAAATAGCTAATTTCAACATATAAATTTGATTAACTTTTACGATTTAAGTTCAGTGATTTCAAAATCATTTATGACATAATCAATTAAAGTTCATCAAGCTGATGATCAGATGATTATTGAAATGAATGTAAGGAAGAAAAGGGGCCGGAATAGAGGCCGAGGCATTGTTGTCTCAGTCGTGTAGGGAGGAAAAAAGAACGTAAGAAGGATTATCACAACAATAGATGGTGTTGGACGGTTCTTTTTGGTGGGGTTCGAAAAGGGGCCAGGGGTGTATGAGATGGTGAATCTCCGAAGGGTTTTGGTTGCCGAAGATGGGTAAAATAGGAAAAAGTCCAAATACTCAACCAATTTTTTTCTATTTTGAATGATTCTAACGTTACAATATTTTTCGAATAAAAAACCATTGACTGACTATGACTGACTAGCCAGGAAATTTATTCTTTTATTGATAAATCTAAATTAGTTTTACAATTTCCAAACTTTATGACATTCAAACCCCTCACACCCAACGACATCGCTCTCCTTCGCTGCCCCATATGTGTATGCTCTCCACCATCCATCAACGTCGTTGCCCCCTACCATAGATTTCTCTCTATGTTCTATTTTGTCTTCCCACTATCCCTCTTTTCCAACATTTTAATGGAGTATGTACAGATAGAAAAAGAAAGAAAAGTAGATACAAAAGAGGGATACTAATGGCAGGGCTAGTGGCAAGGATGGAGAGTGGGTGACTATGGGGAGCTATGCCGTTGGATGCAAGGGATTTGAATGGCTTAAGATTTAGGAATAGTAAAAATGATTTAGGTTTTCTTTATAAATTTAATATATATCTAGACGGTTACATGTAGCTTTTTTGTGCCAAAATAATGTATTAACCAAATTTTAAAGTTCTATAGTTTATTTATTAACAAAAATTATGGAAGTAATTATTCAAAAGAAAAAAAGTTCAATGATTTATTTATCCAAAAAAGTTACAAAAACTTAATTATTTAAAAAAGTAAAGCTTCATCGGATTTGTCTCCACTTCCAAAATAAAAAGATACAAATGCCAATGCCTCCTAGTTAACAATTTTGTTTAATGTAAGTTATTTCGATAGACTCAAAAGAATGCAAGAATACAAACCATAAGTCTGAAAACCATATATCAAAACATGTGTAGCCCAGTGGTAAGGTAACATCCTACGGGGGTCAGTGGATGGTATCACCGACTACCCGGGTTCGAACCCCATGGTGTGCATGTGACGATATTCATGATCATGGGTCTGCCACATAGTGATACCCTTAATTGGGTTGGGTCATGGTCGGCGGAGATTAGTCAGGTGCCCTTGGATCCCGAATACCCTGGAAACGTGTGTGTATTTTTTACTTGCCGTTTAAAAAAAAGTCCGAAAGCCACATATATCTCCAATTAAAGACTCGACGCAATGAAAACCCTAAACCTCAAGGACCAAACATGTAATTAGCTTTAAATACTATGAAATGACGAAAAGACCCTTTTTTTGCTCAAAAATGTTGTCCTTTTTTCAAAAGCATTTTCCATATATATCACATGATCATGTTGTTGGTTGTTAAGAGGCCGAGAAGACTTTAGCTTAGGGTTCACATGGCATTTTTATCCCTTTTTTTGTACTTAAATTAATATACAAGGTTTTTATAAAACCCCCTTTAATTATTAATACATATTTTCAATCAACAAATATGACTTTAGAAAATTCAAAAGAGACTTTATATTAAGAGAAAATTGCGAATTCAGATCTTACGTACTGAATTATTAAAGATCATTTATAAATAGACGACAAAATTTCAACTTTTTTAAATATGGTTTATTGGTTCTTAGAAGAAAATACAATTTCCTTGTGTGTGTGTGAAAAGCATGATTAAGAAGATTGAAACTTACATGTTTATAAAGTGGTCCATGTTCTTTCCTTTCATCAACTTATTTAAGGGCCATCCACATGTAACACAAAACACATATACTCTCTCATCAACGATTGAAGGGAATGTTGTCTGGTTCGAAGCCATTTTGATTGAACTTAAGATGGGCTCGGACCAGGCTTCATTCCCTCCAATGTTTGAGAATTCAACATTCGTAGACATGGTGTTCGATTTCACGATACAAACACCGTGATTAGAAGAATTTGGCATATCTACAGGTACTTACTTATATGCGCATGTTGGTAAAAGTGCAATAACTATTGTAGCCTTATATGATCTGATAGATCATAAGGTTGCTATAGTTGCATTGTTATATTAGATGATTTTAAATAACTTGAATACTGGTTTACTATATATCGTTGCATAACCTCACTTTGGACTCGAAAGCATCTTGATTTCTTGAGAACATGTTTTTTGATTTGATTTTGAAGAACATTATGAAAATATGCTTTAGCAGTCGGGCTTCGGCCCAAAATTGCCGAGGATTAGTCTGGGCCCAATATGGTCTGGGATACCTCTTCCAAAAAAAAACATTATGAAAATATTGTTATATAGCCTTATATGAACTTGTGTGAAGAACATTGAAGATGTAGCTTTCTTATAGTATTGTTGTAATTGATCTTAAGTTCATAACAACATTTATTAGAATTTCTACCTTATTTGATGAAAGTTATGTCTTACCTCGATCATGTAATTTTGGTTTTCAAAACAAATTTTTATATTTTTGTTTTATGATCTATTCTAGAACTCGTAGAAAGAATCATATAAATTTACCTTCCTATGCTTTATTTTTTTCCTTTTGAAGTATGAATGATTTATTTTTCTATTTTCCTTTGAAGCTTTGGATGTAAATTCATCTGTATATTCCTAATTTCTATTTTCCTTGTGAAGCTTTGGATGTGAATTCATCTTCCTACCTCTTATTTCTATTTACCCTTTGAACAGTTGGAATGTGAATTTACCTTATTACCCTTAGGCCTCGTGTTTCTTTGCTTCTGCCAAATTCCTTTGAAAGTTACATGTAGAAATATGAACACCAAACAAACAAACCGCTTTAACTTTTCCTCTTTTAGTAGTTGAATTAGTCATCATAATGGACTTTACTTGTAGATAGTTGCAAAGAATATGAGGCAAAAATACCTTTCACTTTCTTTATCTTTGTAAGGGTAAAATGGTAATTATATCTTTTTCATTTTGTTTATATGATATAGCAATACCGATTAAATTTGATGAAAATGATAAATCAGAGCTCTTTTTGCCTCTTATTATGTATGTATTCGAGAACACCACTATATTTGACAGTATACAATTGTTAAAAAAGAATACGCTCATACACAACATGTATAATTTAAGGGTTTTGCCTCATTCTTACAATCAAATTTCACGAAAATGATGAGACCAACCAGTTTTTGTAAGACACCACAAACTAATTCTGAACATTCACAACGAAAAACTGTGAAGACCACAATGTTTTTTTTGAAAGTTCAACATTATTTTTTGTGGTATCATGATTAAGGATGTAAGGGAGTCGAGTTGTTTGTGAGCTACTCAGAATCAACTCGTTAAAAGCTTGATTCGAGCTCGAGCTTCATTTTAAGCTTGCTTAATAAACGAGTCCGAGTCTTTATGATTAAGCTCGCGAGCATAAACGAGCGTCAATTAATATATAATATAAATATATATTAAATAAAAAAACGTATTAAGTATTGATTTATAGGTAAATGAGTCGAGCTCGAACTTTATGAACTTAAACGAGCTGAGTTTGAGCTCAACTCAATTCATTTACACTTTACACCCTTACTCATGATCTCACGAAAACAAGTTGGTGTCAATGATCCCTAAGTCTATAGTTTTGACACTTAAAGTTTTATTTAGAAGAAAACTACAAATTTGGTCCTTATGGTTTGTTGGAAATAACAATTTTTGTCCATATAGTTTGAAAATTACAAGATAACAATCGTAGTATGCAAAAGCTTTCGGATTTGGTCCATCCTTCTAACGATTATTAAAAAAACTCGGTTACATGAGGGGCACTTTCCATTTTTTATTGAACTTTCTTTATCTTTTACTCAATCAAAAATTCAAAATCGATTTATGATTTTGGTCTATGTAGTTTTTGACTAGGGTTCGGGTGAAACAAAAAATTGATAAAAAGATGAAAATACCCTTTATCTAACAAAACACTTTAACGGTGGTTTAAGGAATGGACCAAATCGAAATAATTTCATAAACCATGATACCTATGTCCCATCTTGTATTTTTTAAAACTATAAGGTAAAAAAGTGTTATCTTTGACAAACCATTTGGAAAGGCTACATGTTTGACCCAAATCCCTTGACTGCCATCATAACATAACGCATCACTTATTTTGGACGATTCTAGAAACTACATGTGGGGCCCATACATATCATTTTGTTTTTCATGAGAATATTCAACTTTGATCAAGTAAGGTGGTGTTTGTTTACCTGTTAACAGTTTCATTAAGCGGCAATCTCTGAATCGTTAAGAGGTGAATTCTGTTTGGTAAAGAAAATGGACTGCCTCTTAATGGTTCCAAAACCCTCTGAATGATTTAGTATCCTGAATGTCTCTTAACCATTCAGAGTCCTGATTTNTTACACCATATCATAAGAGCCTCTTAATCATTCTGACCACTTAATCATCCAGCACCAAACCATTCAGCAACTGCCAAACAGCCCCTAATTCGACTATATTTGAATTTATGGCGTATTATAAGAATGTAAAACTAATTTAACACGATTTTGGTAAAAGGCTTACTTTTCTTAGCATCGTTAGGCCTTGCGTACCCTTCGTGGGCTTGAATTTCGGGCTCGCCTGGTGGTTTTATCGGGCTTGGAGGGCTGCGATACGGGATGGTGCAGGCATGGATAGCGGGTTCGGATGAGGGCTTCTCAGCTCGTGCCTACCCGAGTTCTCTCTCTTTCTCTCTCTCTTTAATATATATATATATATATAGTATTAGGTTCAAATGAGAAACATTAAAAATCTATGAAGTAGAGAAACAATCACAACCTTCTATTTATTTGATCAATGGTTATGAACTAATAGATGCACCAGATTATTTGTGGAGTATGGTAAGAGGAGTGGAATAGCGGAAGGGTAGCTTAGTAATTATTCCATTTAACTGGAAATAGGCGTAAAAGAATCTATTACTTTTGTGATAGACTACAGTATTTTGTCAGGAAAAAAACCNCCATTATCTTCTTTCTTCAACAACAATCTTCATCATCATCATCATCATCTTCGATTCCATATCTTCAACAACAATATTATTCATCATCTTCTTCGATTCCATATCTTCAACAACAATCTTTATCATCATCTTCTTCGATTTCATATCTTCAACAACGATTTTATAAACATATTTGATAATTTTT
>LUCG01051994.1:0-13220 GCA_001633085.1 Carthamus tinctorius | reverse complement strand
ATAATTTTCACACTTTCAAATGTAGAGATTTGATAGAAAATTGTAACGCCAAATAAATCCATACTTGATTATAGTTTTCCACACTTAACAAGGCGTAGATAATCAACCACTTTCTTGTAGTGCTAGGACCTAAATATAACACAATCTATAAATCAAGGGCTTAAATGTAGGTTACTTCGATAACTTTAAAGGGTGTTTTGTTAATTGTAAGGGGTGTATTGATCATTTTAAGAGGTGTTTATTCATTTGAAGGAATGAGAATGCAAATGGAAATGGACATGTAGGAGAATTAGAATAGGAATGAGTTTTGCATTGATATTATTTGGTTAACCTAATATAACTTATGAAAAATTATTTTATATGCATACAAATGTATTTCGTTAACTTGAAAATACAAAAGATGTCTCATTTAACATTGAGAGTGATGTATGGAAAAAGAGAATTGAGTAAAAAAAATTCATCCCCCCTCTCTCTCTCTCTCTCTCTTAATTCGGTCGGAAATGAAAATTAATGGATTTGGAATAATGGACCAATTATATAATATATAACCAAACAACATTTTTCATCATCATTTTCATTCCTCACCCCTTTAATACTTCCAACCAAACGCTCGCTAAATAATAAGGACTATAACCTTAACAAATACATAAATTTACTTATAGATGTTGAGATTGGGCCTTAATATTTAAAAGCAAACTAAGATTATGTTTCTTCTTTTTCTAAGTTAAGAGTAAAAGAATAAGAATAAGATACTTTGACCCATTTTTAAGATAAGCCTAATTTTGGAGGACAAATTGATGGTTGTTTTATTATATGTTAGATGGAGGTGTTTATTCCAAATAAGTCTTCATGATATACACTTGAAATCCCCCAAAAATAAATTAAAAAGAAACGATTGCGATACAATTGACAAATGGAGAGATGTTTTTTTGGAAGGGTGTCCGGGCCAAAGCCCGACTAATCCCCGACAATTTTGGAGGCTAAACATGACCCCACTTAAATGCCCCAGGCATGCGCACGGGAAGGCTCGAACTCGGTTAGGGCGCTATGAACCCCCCGAGTGATAACCAATTCGCCACAACACTGTTGACAACGGAGAGATGTTCGTGGCCGTTTCAATGGATCTAGGAACATCAAGGGAAATATTTGACTCAAACCTTGAATTGATGCACCTAATTAGCTAGAAATGGATTCAAAGGCATTTGGTCAAGGTTTGAGAATGTAATGGCGACTCTAGGGTGACTTAACTCACAAAAATGTAGCTAACTATGATGCAAAACGCATTAGTTTAGGTGCAATGACGGTTGGTTATGTGCAATCTATGGTAAATGTTGGATTGATTTTGGATTTATATTCCTTTGTAAATTGCATTTGAATCATAGCTATGATATGTTGATGTTTGTAAAATCGTTAAGGATTTCATCTTTTAAATTATGCAATTACTTATTTTCAGTAATTGACTCATAGTTATAAGACTTTCAGTTTGTATTTGTTTTCATGGATTAAATGTTATTCTGAATAGTCAAATGTGGGCTCATTTTTCACATACGTAACAATGACCAAAAAGACATGCAACACGCATAACTCAAGCGTGTCAAAGTAGCCTAGTGTGAAGCATACAGACGTCTCTTAGCACGTGAAGAACGAATTACTCTAACCATGACCAAGTCAAGCAACGACTCATGACAAGAGTTCGAGTCTGCAGGGATTCAAATCACGTCTCCCACAATCAAGGGATTTTCTAACACTAGTCGTTAAAGGAACACTATAAAAGACTCTGGAGCACAATACAAAGTAGGGGATCAACACTTCTAGCATCAAACGATAACTCTCACCTGTCTCTAAGCACACTAACATTTTAACATAATTTAGCATCTGAGTAGATAAAAGTCAGAATGAATAAAACTAAGTTTTCAACTGTATTTGATGTCAAAAAGTTGGAAGCTTTTGTTTATGTCATGCCACCTCATGCAAGGAGATAAAATGATCAGGAGTGGCCAAAAACCGCCCCCATGTAAGTTTTTTTATAATTTTTTTATTTTATTTACAATAATTATTTTGTATCATCACTGACATAAATTTCTAGATCTGTTACTTCACATATATATGCAACTTTCTTAAATTGGACAAAGGGAGAATATTTTTGTCACGTGAAACTCAATGATGTAAATACCTTTTCGAGAATATATACTCTCTCACTTTTGCCCTTTCCATGTTGCTCGGCAACGATGACTCTTATAGCAAAGCTTTTTGCCTCAAATAGATTACTTTCTCTGCCCTTACGACATACCTTTTTGTCCTAAAAACATGGATTTATTTGATACTTATAACATTTAGCTATAGTACGATTTTCTCGCATTTCATGGCAAATGTACATTATCACAACATTTATTGCTACCAAAATATTTCACATTTTCAGGGCCACTTGAGGTTTGTCTTTGAAGTTAACTTTAACAACCTCATAAGATTAATAGAGAGTAAGCAAGTTGATCTAAAAAACAAGAAAAAAATGGGATAAAAAAAACATGTAATAAAGCAACAAGAAACGAAGCTAACAAAACAAGTAAAACACAACCAGTAACCACATAAAAACACTATATAATTATGTGGTTCCACCATCAATATAATGATTTAGGTTAAGTTCATGTGAGACCAAGCTGTTTCCGTAAGACCGGTGNCAAGAAATCGAAAAAAAGTAAAAAAAAAAAAAACGAAACCTTCACAGCATTTCCGTTGTAAAGGTTCGCATTATTTATTTGTAACCTTCACATCATTTGAGCTGTGAATGTTTGGTCTTTTACTTTGTTTTTGATATTTTTATGCATCGAAAGTGTTTTTTAGGTCTGCGTATTCGAGTTTTATTTACCTTCACGGTATTTTTTTGTGAAGTTTCATACGTTAGGTACTGGTCTCACACGATCTCACGGAAACAGCTTGGTCTCACCTGATATTAAGTGTAATGATTTATGTCTACAGGGAAGAGAATGAACCTTTGCTGATGAAGAACACCAAAACATTGAAGATAAATTACAAATGGAAATTAGAAAAATTGTGTTTGTTAAACATTCCTTGCATTCATGTTTTTAAATTAATACGAATTTCTCTTTTATTTCATCTCATGTTGCATATTAGAAAAGATAAACTTTTTTAGAACTATTAATAATAGCATAGATTCCAAAAGCTCTTGGCACGAAAGTAGTAAACCTCTCAAAACCAAATTTGAGAGTGATTTGAACCTTCTAAATTAAATCATTGGCCTTTTCACCTCAAACTAGGCTTTCCGGGTTGAAAATTAGCTTCATCGGACTTTTCTGGACTTTTCATGCCAAGTTGTTTTAGACTGTGCCTACCCTTCTAAAGTTTTAGGCTTTTGCCCTTATCAGACTTTGATGCCTAGTAGTGATGGCCAAAAACTGGCTCGGGCTGGCTATAACCCGTTACCGACTAGGCCGGTTAAAAATAGTGGTGTGACTTAATCGATTACGGTTAGAGAGGTTTTGGGTTATAACTGGTTAAGGATCGGGTATATCTTTTTTTAAATAAAATGTATGATTATTCTCTATAAACTTAAAAAAATAAAGAAAATATTTGGGTCACTTAAGTTACTTTAAAAAATACGTATTATTATACTTTTAAAATTTAAACTAATTGCATTAATTATATAAACAAATCATCGCTTAAATGTTCGGATTCGAGCCATCCCATGGATTGTAGTGAAGAGTTCTATATTACTCAAGTCGGTAGAGCGTCGTTGGTTCATCGAGGTCGTCAATGTCGAGTTCTTTATCATCTCTGTAATGTGAGACACCAGCACTACTACCACCATCATCGATGGTTGTCATTGGTGGCATATTTAGTCCCATTGTTTGTTCATTTTCTTCAAACTCTTCCATATCTACTTCAAGGCTTGTTTGGTCTTGAAGTCTTTGAATGTCATCCAGGTAATCCTTCAAGCATATGGCCATCTCTACCGACTCCAGTGTTAGTCTTGTCGGACGTACCGAAATAACCCTGCCACTAAGAGAAAAAGTGGACTACGAAGCTACAGTACTAGCTTGGATTGTTAGTATATCATGGGTTATACACGCCAAAACAGGGAATTGTGGTTGTTTTTTCTTCCAAAAATCTAATATATCTATTTGCTCAAAACTTTCGAACAGAGTAGGGCATGTAGTAATAAAATTAGTACGCATGTAAATATTTAATTCACCCAAATCGCTAGTATCAAATCTAGATTTTTTACTAGATCCGTTCGTAACCTCGTTCATTAAATTTTTCATTAACGCAACCTGGTTTTGGCGACGACCACTAGAGCTAGAACTAGAACCTGCCGAAAATAATTGACTTGAAGAGGTTTATCGTTGTTGCCTTCCTACCCCATAATAGGTTTTATAAATATGAAATAATTATTGAAAATTATTATTAAACAAACGTAAGTGTTCCCTCGAAAAACTTAAGTTGCTAGGAGTCACTACAAAAAATATGTCATTTATCCATGCTTCATAAAAAGCATGGAAAATTTTTGTGTGACAAATAGTTTTTTATATAGAGATTGTTAGAAAAACAAAAAACTCCACATTTATAAATGTGTATTTTATATTTCAAAAGTCCACGCTTTTAAATGTGTAACTTTTGTAATTAGAAAAATTCACTTTAAAGCATGGACTTTTTTAACCTTAGAATTATTTTTCAAATTTTCCATGCTTAGAAATGTGAAAATTTAGATAATTTATCCACACTAATAAATGTGCTTTTTACTATAATTTTCATACTTTCAAATGTAGATATTTGATAAAAGAATGTAACGCCAAATATATACACACTTTATTATAGTTTTCCACACTTAAAAAGATGTGGATAATCAACCACTTTTTTGTAGTGAGTTTCTAAACCAAACATCCCACATATTTGTGCTATGAAAACTTCAACACCCGTAACATTTAGATAAAGATTTAGGGTGCGTTTGGTAGGCGGAACAGACTAGAAAAGAACTAAAAAAAGGGGGGTTGTGTTACATGTTTGGCGTGACTTAAAATGGAGCAGACAGGAACTAAATAGAACAAACATGGGACACGTGTGTTCCACATTAAGCCCTGGAACAAGATGGAACAGAGCTTACTTTTACCAAAATACCCTCCCATTTTCACTGTCTTCCATTGACTCCTCCATCCAGAGAGTTTTTCATCGAAAGGTTCCATCGATGCCTTCATCTTCTGCAAGTCGCCGCCTTCATCTTCTACAAATCGACGCCTCATCTTCTGCAAATCGATACCTCCATTCACGTCTTCATCTTCTGCAAATCGACACCTCATCTTCTGCAAATCGATACTTCCATTGATGTATTCATCTTCTGCAAATCGACGCCTCCATCTTCTGCAAATCGACGCCTCATCTTCTGCAAATCGATACCTCCATTGACGCCTTCATCTTCTGCAAATCAACGCCTCCATCGACGCCTTCATCTTTTGCAAATCGAGAAAGGTAATCGATCGGTACTTCATCTTCTGCAAGTCAATTATTTTCTCAAATCGACTTCCAGAATATATTTACTTCTGGAATCGATTTCTGAATTCGATTTAGACTTTCGAAATTCGATTTAGGTTTTGATATATGCTTCTAAAATCGATTTAGGTTTCTGAAATTCGATTTAGATTTCGAGATATGCTTCTGAAATTCGACTTATGTTTCGATATCTGCTTCTAAAATTCGATTTAGGTTTCCATATATGCTTCTGAAATCGATTTAGGCTTCTGAAATTTGATTAATTTAGGTTTCTAAAGTTCGATTTAAGTTTCGATATATGCTTTTGAAATCAATTTAGGCTTCTGAAATCGATTTAGGCTTTTGAAAATCGATTTCTGAGGATGTAAACTATGGTTTGGTAAAAACACACCAAGGGTAAATTGGTCATTTAACCAGTCTTGTTTTGTTCTGTTCAGTTTAGTTATGTATTACCAAACGCTAAACGGATGTCCAGTCCTGTTTTGGCTTGTTCTTTTCTATCTTGTCCCAATACAAAACACACCCTTAATGTCGTGGCATAAAGAAAAGAATAGAGGATCTCGAGAAAATATTTTAACAATTTCGCTTTAATTGAACCCATCAACGTTCCCCAATTGTGATAGTCTTCGTATTGTGCAATTTTACTTGACAAAATATATAGTTGATATAAAAGAAAATGGCTTGTTGGATAATAAATATCGGACAAAAGAGTTGTAGCTTTTTTTAAATTGCTCAAAATATGGTGTAACCCTTCAATAATAGCCCAATCTTGAAGTCCAATAGCGTTACCCGGGTAATGAACATTATAAAATGCATGAATATGTTGTGTTTGTTTTAATAAATTTTCAAGTATATAGTACATCGAATTCCAACGAATGGGCATATCATGTGCCGATGCCAAAGCTCGAAAACTGACATCTTCGCAATATCGTCTATATGCTTGTTGCATTTTTTTTACCTTTTGTGTAAATCCGTCGTAACATAAACCTAAACTTATTTAGTACATGTTTACATGTTTCTAAACCGTCTTGAATGGCTAGATTTATTATGTGTAGGCAACAACGTGTATGAAATAATTGCTCATTTAAAATAGGGTTAAAGACAACTTTAATTCTCCACACATCGATTATTATTACTAGCGTTATCAAACAAAATATTAATAATTTTAGAGTATAAATTATAATATTGAAATTTTTTTTAATAATAGAAAAGGATTAAGCACACCAAAATGTATCCAAGTTGTATCATTTTGCTATTGTGTGTACTACACTTCTAAACTTACCATTTAATGTATCAAACTCTTGAAAGCTACCATATCATGTATCAAACCTGATATAGCAGGTGAGACACTGGCGTGGCATCTAATGTGGCATGACATGGCTGCTTACATGGTTTTTCTTCTTTAAAAATAATTCAAAATTAATAAAATAATTGCAAACGATTTAGGTTTTTTTATTAGGGGTGTCGAAATGATGATTCGAGCGTGGATTTGACGAGCTTTTAAGAGGGAATTGACTGAACTACATTTTTGGATTATGAAAGCCGCTAATGAAATGGGTTCTTGAAATGATGACATATATAAACTCGAGCAGCGTGTTCTCTTTCGATTGCTAAATAGATTTGGGGAAAAACAAATCTAAACTTTATTGACATGTAACATCTCTAATCCAGAAATCGTCAAAGCCAGAAACCCCCGTCAAATTAAATCTAGAAATCGTCGAACCCAGAAACCCAAATAGTTTTTCAATCTGGATTTACGATTTTGCATTTACCTCTCCCCGTGTCAGTTTTCTTACACCTCGGTGGTTCAGTTTCTGGTTTGCAGAGTACGATTATCAGTTTTTAGACGGAGATCGAGGTTTACAGATGGTTCATCAAGGTATTTTCAGGGATTCGATTTGAGGGTTGCAGACGATTTTCATGGCTTCGTTTTGAACAGGTTTGGTATTCATCAATGGATTTTCAGGTTTTGGTTTTGTTTTCATTGAAGACATTAAGATTAAGATTATTGTTTGCATCGATGGGTTTATAAGTTTGCATTGATGGATTTGCAGATATTTATGGTTTTTGATTTCATTGTAGACATTAAGATTATGGTTGGTTTAGGCTAGGGTTTTGATTTATTGTTTATGATTTTGGATTTTCATTAGGGTTCTTTATTTATGTTTTAGGGTTTTGTTCTTAGTGATGAAGATGAACATTAAGGACCAAATCTGGTAATTTACTCTAATAATGACTTGGCATCATATGTGGCAATTTTAAAGTATAAAGATATTTAAAGAATAATAAAATTACAGGTTACCTGCTTAGAAGGTAACCCAATGCATAGAATGGTAAGTTTAGAAGTCCAGTACACAATAGCAAAACGTGACAACTTGAATACATTTTGGTGTAATTAACCTAATTATTAAAATTGACAATCATTCGAATGTGGTGCACCAAATGTTTCAAACGTGATTGCACGTTTGCATAATTGCCATGATTGCGGCTCAATCCAAGGTTTACGTTATGCATATATAAGATTGCGACAATTTGTGTAGTGCACTCCGTACATCACACGTTAAAGAAACGTTGTTGGGTAAGGTGGCAAACATTTGTCGCGTTTCAACTTTAAGTGTTCCCCAAGCGGCTAAAGCATCACGTCTAAGAGTTTGACGACTTACCGGATTGTATCATGGTTGTAGCGTGTTTGGTTCAAGTTCGTAATGTCAGGATTGTCGAAATGTCAGAACGGCAACGTGCTTTGAATGATACATTTTGTTGTCATTTGTTGGTTCAAATCGGCATTATAAATCCGTATTTGACTGGCATTGTCAAGTATAGGTTGATTTGTAGGGCACCCGCTCTCAACGACGGGAACGAAACATCAGTGTATCGCATTTATGTGGAATTTCCTTCCGCCATAAGAAGAACTCCACAATCTTTGCATTGCACCTTTCTTTTCCCGTTGATGAGGACCACTAAGTTGAATGGTTCCAAACCAGTGTCTTTCGTCCATGCTTGAGAATAACTTGGGCAATTTGCTCGTTAGAGGACTCATGTTGTTTACCGGCCATTTTGAAACTTGAGAGATTAGAAATTTAGAATAGAGGCTTGAGAGACTAAAACTTGCAAGAAACGAATACGAGTCGAGAACTCAAGATCACGAATTATAGCAAGAATTGTTTGTGCTTTTTGAGTTTTTTGTGTTTTGTAACTTGGTATCTAACCCATAAATCACACCACTTATATATAGTGTCAATGGAGGGTTTTAGAGGAAAAAAAATAGGTTNAAAAAACTTAACCGGTCTAGGATTTCGGACATTTAACCGGTTACATGGCGGGCCGGTTATAAACAGTTACGCGTTGGACCGGTTATAAACGGTTACGTGTCGGACCGGTTCAATTTACTATAATTTCAAAGACTAAAATGTATAATATTATTTCACATGAATTAAAATGCAATAATTTCAAAATAGTAATTTCTTCTTACCTTCCCCTTTTTAGGGGGTGTTTGGGATTGCCTATGTAAAGTGTTTATTCGCTTATTTCATTATCAAGAAGAAGATAAGTCATTTTTAGTGTTTGAATGGGATAAAATGAAAAGTGCTTATTGCTTTGCCAAAAAGGAGATAAAGAGTTTCTGAAAAGTCATTTTATTCTACCCTATCAACTTATTTAAAATAACTTATCAAAGTTTTAGTTATTTTACATGTATAAGCAATTCCAAACACCCTTTGAAACCCAACTTATCAACTTATTGTTTTTTGACACCATCAAAGCTAATCCAAATACTTTTTATAAAACTCTTTTTTAACACCACATAAGTTGATAAGCAGTTTTACAAAAAAGCATAACTTGTTTTAAACAAGCAATTCCAGACACCCCCTTACTTGGAAAGCTCACTTGTTTTCAAATTGTGAGTGTCCAAAAAAGCTTATACATATCTCAACTAGTTTATGAGATCCTGAAGAAAACATCCAGAAATATCCTAAACTTGGTAGGCTCAAAGCAATGAACTCATGTCCATAAATGTTTTAAGAAACAATATACAGAATGAAGAAGTATGTAAATATATCTTGTAATTCAGTTTTGAATGTATATAAGTGCCTGTGAATCCTCATGTATCTTTAATTGCATGCTCATAGAAATGGAAAGTTTATAAACTATCTCGTTGCTTATGAATTTAGTAATTTATTTAGATAAATAATACTTATAACATGGATGAGGGAAAAAAAATCTAAGTTGTAGCCAAACAAAATCTCCAATAAGGGGGTTTATTGTTCCTTTTGATGTTTTTGGCACTTGAAGAAGAATGAATCATCTCCCACATCACTTGTATATCTTCATATCCTCCATAAGCCTCCATGTCCTTATAAAGACTCACCAACCCATTCTTGTGCACTACAATTACAATTCAAGTGTTAATAGGAAGACCAAAAGTTCATTGTTTGGGGAGACCCAGGTTATCGATAGATCTAGTACAGTATCCTGAGAGGTCAAATGTTCAAATCTTATCAAAAATGAGAAATATTGTATCAAAATATTTGTTGTATGTAAATATTATATACTTCACAAAATGTTGTTACAGAAAGAGATCTCTTAAGGGAAGGCTAATGGTCGTAAGTTAGGAATCTATCTAGCTCTTTTAGGCCATTAAAGCTTAAAAGATATAACTATTTTCAAAAAAAAAACCTTGTGTCTTTAGCCACCTTAGGACAGTGATGCCAGGCTTGATGATCTTCACTCAATTTTTTACTCAACCGACCATTAGACTTATACATAGCCAATAGAAAGAACCATTAGGGACATTTCAGAATTATAATGTTCATGGATTCGATGCTTTTCTTGCTCCTTCAAACGTTTACCAAGAACCTTGTTTAATTCAGCACTGTATCATACAAGAGATGAAATAGAACTAAGACCATTAATGCACATATATGGACACCGACACATAAATTGGGGGAGAGAGAGGGANAGAGAGAGAGAGAGAGAGAGAGAGAGAGATATCATTTAGTGTCTTCACCTTTAGCTTTGTTTGTGAGGCATGATGTGAACTTGAATAGTAAGCCTTTTGTTGATAAGAGAAAGGAGTTTGTGAATTTGAAGCAATACCATCCCTTCCACCTTCCCATTCTCCACAACTCCAATTCAACTTCACCACCTCACTCACCCCTACTCACTCTCTTACTCATTTATATATGTATGTAACAATACACACACACACACATATATATATATATATATATATATAATTCAACGCTACAACACAAATAATAAGGGACAAGGAAGAAGGTAACACCCTACAAGACAAGAAGCCTAATGATTCAAATTATTTTCCCAATTAAGGCCTATTTTTATAAGTGATTAATTGGATTTCATCCATAAAAGGAAATTGATTCTTGAGGTGAGAGCATATGCTCTTTAGCTTTAAAATTGAAGAGATAGGCCATCTGAGTTCTTGGCATTTTTTGCCCAATTGTTCTTGTAATCAAGATTCTAATCCAAATAAATAATTATTTGGTGATAATGGGGTCAAACGGTTTTTTGGATTTTCTTGTGGTACTTTGTGTTTGAAAACCCTTCACTCTTTTCATATATAACAAAATATCATAAACCACAAATATTATTTGGAAAGAAACATAATGTTTTTATAAGCTTTAAATTAGTGTCATGTTTTTGTATCACGTTGCTAATTATTGTAGAGAATTTGAGTTTATATGGTTAATGAGCTCCCTTTATCAAAAGTATGTATCAATAATTCCATTCTCTCTTAGTTTCTCTTTTCTCCACTCTTTCAACAGCGTTTCCCGCATGACAACCACATGAGTTACGGATGATGTTAGATGTTCGATGATACTTAATACCCTAAAAGTCTAAAATGATATTTTGTTATCACTTATACAAACGGACAAGTTACTTACCCAATTAGACAATTGTTTTCATCTTCGGTCGTGCTAATGGTTCATTCACAAAACAATAATTACATCAATCTCCGTTATTATAGATGATGTATAATATTAATATTGGTTGACAAGATTGTTTTACTTTAAGCTTAATATAATGTGTTTTTGACTGTTTGTCGAATAATCAAAAACTATTGTAAAGTCACGTGTTAAAAATGTTATTCGTATTTCGATAAATAGATTTCATGCTTCTGTCTTTTTGGAAGAAAAAAAGGACCTATATTGAACTATATATTGATATATGATTTAATAACTTGATCGAATATAATTAATAAGGATAGAAAAAAAAAAGAATTTTAGGAACTAAAATTAATATAAAAAATTGAAAAGAAAAAATTAATAGTTTTTAGGAACTAATAACAAAATAAATGTTTGGACAAATTTCATCGCTTTCTGATTTAATTTAAAAACATATACAAAGCCAGAGGTTTATGTTTATTTGTTTTGTTGTAATCTTTTGTATTTTTCAACCGGTTAATTAGAGGAACAAATTTTGAATCGTTTTGAATATCAACCATGATTTTTAAGAGTCTTTAATAAGTTTGTTGTATTTTTTATAATAAAATATGAAAAATTAAAATCTTTAAAAAATATATTACTTTACTAATTGTTATTTTATTTTAGCAATCCTGAATTTAATTATATAAATAAAATATATAATACATTTAAAATAAATATTGTTTCTTCTACACATTAAATTTTAATATTTTTATTGTCGAATAAAATAAAATATTGTTTCTCTCCTCTATAGAACTTCAGAGGTTTTTCTAAATTTAGAAATTCTTATAATCTCTTTTTTCTTTTTCCATTTTAACATATTAGATACTTGGAACAAAAAATTATTAAAATCCTTATATTTTTATTTAATATAATTGTTTAAGAGATGCTCTTACAAACACTAACGGTTTGACAAAAACTGATTGGTTTGATGTTTATTTCTC
This sequence comes from Carthamus tinctorius, assembly GCA_001633085.1. Taxonomy (NCBI): domain Eukaryota; kingdom Viridiplantae; phylum Streptophyta; class Magnoliopsida; order Asterales; family Asteraceae; genus Carthamus; species Carthamus tinctorius. Next base: position 832 of record LUCG01051994.1, on the reverse strand, counting down.
TTTATCTAATGTCAACTTCTATGGATTAACTAGAAGGATAGTGGCAAAATGGTAAGTAATGCACCATGTGCACTCTACCAAATTTGGTTATTGTTAGTTTACCTGCCCCATTTTTGAGACTAAATAATACCTAAGTTTTTGGAAGTGACACATTATATAGGGTAGTTCATTGCTTGTAGAACTCCTGTGTGGAATAGGGTTTAAAGAGTATAGAGGATGGAGTGTGGAAGGATCAAGACAAGTAACTTATAATCAATATTATAAACAACGTATTATGCAGGGGTAGCCCTGGGCATAGGTCAAAGGGGTGATGGCTATGCCCAAAGGGGTGATGGCCTAGGGCATCATCTAGCCCAAATGCATCACTCTTACAATCCAATGTATTCATTAATAGGTTCAATTTTGAGTTTTTGGCTTAATTTTACTACGGTTGTGACTAGTGAACGCTTCATATATGAATACCAAATCAATCTAAGCCTACTACAATTTACATCGAACGCAATTATAGAAGTATAGAACTGAACGATTGGAACGAAATCAGTCGCCAATTTCTGCCAATCGCTCATCAATCGGCCTGCTTTCTATTCAATCTTCCTGTTTTCAAAATCAANACGATTCACAACTCACTACTAAACTAAACCACGTGCTTCTATTCTCTATATCTTATTGCTTGTTTAAAATATGTTTCCTCGATCACAACCTTTGGGTGCTCAAAATAGAAAAAGAAAAAAAAGGACACGAGGAAATTGCTCAATTTATGTGTGGGGTCCTTTCTCGTTGTATCATTTTGCTTTTAATTAATAAAGACCTAGCGTGGGGATGAGCCATCTAG
>LUCG01051978.1:0-11549 GCA_001633085.1 Carthamus tinctorius | reverse complement strand
AAAACATTGGATGAATGATTGGATGGATTTGATTAGATCATCCATCGGATACCGAATGGATCCAATCCAATCCAATCCGATTTATAGGTTGGATTCAATCCGGTCCAATGGATATCCATTGAACATCCAATAAGAAAATCCAATGGATGGAACCGAACCGATCCAATCATCCATTGGATTGGAAAAATCCAACATCCAATGGATGATTAGATCGANCAATGGATGATTGGATCGGATTGGATCCCCTCAAATCCATTGGATGTCATCCAATGCACACCCCGCCTTGTTCTCGAGTTCTTTTAAGGGAGGGAAAGGAAGGGATTTCTAAGGAAACTAGCAAAAGTGTGTTCTTGAGTTTTTTTAAAGGAAGGAAAGGAAAGGATTTGGAGGGGTATGTGTGTTCTCGAGTTTTTTTAAAGGAAGGAAAGGAAAGGATTTGGAGGGATTAGGAGGGATAAATCTTCATTTTTTTCCTCTTGAAAGTTATCCTTCCCTTTCCTCCCAAAAGTGGGATGATTTGGAAGGATAACTCTCCCCTTCCCATTCTTTCCTTTAAATTTTACACTCGAGAACAAGGTGGGTACCGAGCCATATGAGCAAGCACAAACACCCTTCCAAAATAGAAAAAGTTTGTTTTGGTTACGTATTGGAATTGTAGTTTATAATGTGTAGTTAAGAAGGTTGTACAAGGAAGTCATCGCTGTTGCTCATTCTCCCAATTACTCATCATCTCGTCAGCTTCCATTGGGGAAGGGGAAGATTTCATTTGTTTGAGAAAGAATCATCTGGCTCCATTACTCCTCCTCTATAATCGAAGATCATATGCAAATCTCATCACTGATTTATGTATGATCCATATTCGATTATCTATCTATCTGCTGCAACTCATCCTCAGTGCTAGAAGATGAAGAAGGACAAATCTGTGTTAATAGCAAGCCCTACCGAACCTAAATCATCTTCTTCCAACAAACTAGTATTCTTTCCAGAAGAAGATGAATCGGAGAAGCAACAAGACTTCCCTTTGCCCGCAGGCACTCGTAATGGTTCATCCAAATACGATTTCGTTAAGGTTTATCCTCTAGATTCATTCCTTCCTAATTCTTGTTTCTCTTATACTATTTTGCAATAAGTATCTGGTTATTGTCTTTTTCAGGAACAGAATCTTTTTTTTCTTATAACTCTCATGTAAATGAAAGAATTTATAACCTTACAATTTAATCCGAAATAGTGGTTTTTGAATTTATAAGACGAAAGGAAGGAACTAACTTATGGTGGTCGTTTGGCTGTATTCTTGAAACTATTGAAATCCATATCAATTTGGAAATTGAAAAGTCACCTGTTTATCATTCTAGTCAAATTGTAGTGCTATAAGTAACTGATTCTATTTGTTGTGGGTTTTGTTTATTTGATTACAGGTGAAAGTATGGTTGGGTGACAATGCTGATCACTACTATGTACTCTCTAGATTTTTGCTTAGCAGAATGTTGACTGTTACTAAGGTCTTGCCTTCTACCTACTTTATCTTAGACTTGGGACAACAAGTTCAGTTTATTTGTTCTCAATTGTTGGTTATGTTACTTTCATTTTGGATGTATTTTGCATGTTCAACAGAGGTTTCTTTGACCATGGAGTGACAAAGTAGTTTGCCTCAATGGTCTTGAATACTGATAATTGTTAAAGATCAATGTTTCTTGTAACCTAATCTGGCCACAAGCCCGTATAATGCATTATATAACGTATTACGTATGTGAGATTCTCCCCTCGGTAACAATATGAAAAAACTGCCTAATATTGTCAACAGTGAAAATTGGTTATTGGATTGGAAGAGGCAAGAGCAGAATTTCCAGTTCGTGGATGTCTAAATGAAAAATGTAGCTATTATCTGCATATGAAAGGAGAGTGCAATTACCATAGGCATTTGTGGTTTTGTGCTATTGTACAACCCTGATATCCTCTCGTCAAGTATCCTATATTTACTGCATATGCGCAAACACATGAGGGTTTGAAATCATTTAAAAGAGGTTAAGATTGCAGACACATATAGGTTGTGTATGCATATTCTGTTTGATTGTTTAAGTTGTCTTTCACCTAGATAAGTCAAGAAATCTAACAAGAGGCTTATTGCAACATGAACATATATTGAATCCAAAAACTGCTGAAGAAATTAAAAAGATCATAATGACGGGAACCAGGCATAGGATATGTATGATTGATATAATGTAATTAGGTAATAGAAAGGCACATTGTAGCATACCTTGTCTTTAGGTTAGTGAAATGGTTGACTTGTTACAAGTGTGACGACAATGGTTTATATCACACCCATTCCAAAATATACGAGTCTTTGCTCTAAATGCGAAGTTGAAACCTTGTGTTGCTTTGATGCATGCATAGATCATTCCAATTCTCTGTTAATATCATGTCTCTGGAGATCATTTTCTTTTTATCACTAGACATATTTCAAAATTCATGTTTACATTTATATAAAGAATTGTTTCTTATCTCGAGTCGAAGTAATTGCTATAAGAAGTTAATCATGGCTAAAGAACTTTTAGATATGGCAGTCAACTAGTTTAAGAACTCATTTGGATTTGGCTTTTTTTTTTCGAGGAAAAACAGCAAAATAATTTAGCCTGTTTAGTTATGATACATTAACAACCAGGATTAAGTGAAGCTGAAGCATAATTGAACAAGCACATACATTACTTGTTCAATAAGTTGGGTCTATAACATGTTATTGAGGTCATCCTACATTCCTCATCTCTTATACATTGTTTATAAATGCTAGATGATTTTCCGTGTTGGTTTCTGTCTCAACTAGGAAGCATCTCTATGCTGATGATTGGTTTCGTTGTGAAACATATTTTTCTCTTCTTTATTACCTGCTTCCATCTTTCTTTCTTTTTTTCCCAAACTAACTTGACATTTAGTTAAACATCATAATGTTTTGTTTTCAGATTCCTAATCACGTGGCCCTAAAAATTGCTCTTGAACTCAAGAAGCTGCTCATAGATAACAGCCTTCTGGACGTGTATGTCATCATATCACATCTTCCAATTGCTACCATCTTTCTGCTATCCTTCATATGTGTTTCTAAAAAATCATGTTATTTGTTTGCAGCTCTCAGTCTGATCTGGAAGCTAATTTGTTTAAGGTATATTACTTTGAGGTCCACTTTTAACTATTTATCTTTCACTGCCACTTGTATTTATTTGAACTGATTTTGGTATGCTTACAACTTACAATTTATGCTATGGCTTCATTTGGTGAAGCTTATGCCTTAGAAATTATCCATGTAATACGATTTCTGGGAGTATTTCGCCTGTGTTTTATAGTTATGTTACTTTTATCGCCAAAAGAGTTACAGTAACCATAAGTTTTCAATAACTTACGCAAGAAATTTCGTTGCTGGGATTCTGCTTGCAGCTCATGGAACGGCGGGGCTATGGGCAAGAATATATAAATCGTTACAAAATGATGACAAGGTATGTCCAAACTCCCATATTTCATTGTAAGGTTGACTACATGTTCATATTCAGTTGGAATGAGTTTCTTAGATTCAATTTCAGTAAAAGTTGGGATATTGGCATCAATTTGCTATCCATAAGACTTGAGCCATATCTGAGGAAACCAAATTAAATGTTGGATTTTTTTTAATATTCTAGTGTAGATAAATCAGATCTGTGAACCAATAATATTGATCATATTTGTTCCATGGGAGTAATTACTTTGCTGTCTACTGTATATAAGGTGATAAAACAAACAAGTTTTATAAATGCTGAGTTTATTTCTCTTGCTTCTTCTATCCACCTCCTTTGTAGATTTCACCATCAAAGAGTACCATTGGTTATCCTTGTATGTGGCACAGCATGTGTTGGGAAGTCTACTATTGCCACTCAACTTGCACAAAGGCTAAACTTGCCAAATGTTTTGCAGGTGAATCTGTTTACATGTTCCAATAAAGACGTCCCCCTTTTTTTTTCCTCTCTATTTTGCAAGTACATGTTTGTTCCATACACACTTCTGCACAAGCATATCCTTGTATTAAAGAGAGAATCAACAGAATTTGTGCTTCACATGGACTCCCTTGACATTTATTCTTCTTGATTTTACAGACGGATATGGTTTATGAATTGCTAAGGACATCAACAGAGTATGTAACATATCCATGCCTCTTGTTCTTATCTTCTTGCAAATTATGGATTTATCATTTCTGATGCAGAAATGCCATAACTTTCTAGGTCCCCAACAATGAGGGGTATCATTCTAGAAATGAGAAGTGTTGAAGATCATTACACTTTGGAGATTGAGGGAAAAGATAAAGGAAACACTTGAACAAATTTATGACTCTATCACCTTTTCAAGTGATACCTGTATTATTGACATCCATACATTCATTTGATCTTTAGAAAGAATGCAAATTAAATGAATTCATCTTTCATTCCGTTATCAATGAAGGGCTTTGCCACTATCTAAGTATATTCTGTTATTCGGTCATATTATTCTCTGTATTTTTTAGATATAATAGAAAAATCAGAATACCCTGAAAGGATCTTAATTTCCTTCACTATGTGGTGATATCCTAGAAAAGAACAACTATGAACTGCAGAGAAGCTTAACGTATTATCATGATGCATATCAAAAGGCTTATACTCCTTTTACTTACCTCAGTGCACCTTTGACATCTTCACCTATTTGGGCACGAGACTTCAACTCGTCAGAGGAGCTAATTACAGAATTTTGCAGAGAATGCAGAATTGTTCGGAAAGGTAATGTACAGCTTCTCATTAAAGCAGGTTATAGTTGGGAAGAATATTGAGGAATTTTCTTTGATATGTGAATCATGTTCTGTTTTAGGTTTGGCTGGTGATTTGAAGAAAGCAATGAAAGATGGGAAGCCAATTATCATTGAGGTACGGAAACTACATACTGGACCTATTCTTCACATTGTTAGTTGATACTTTGTTGTGCAATACAATGTCTCTGAGATCTCTCTACATTTCACAATTTTTTTCTTTTCACTAACAGTGATTAGATTGAACCAAAGTGGATCAAATGGCTGAAATCCTATTTTTATCTCCCTAAATATTGGGGATAACAGCCTTCATGAAATGACACTAGGATTTCTCACCATACCACCTTACAAACAAGAACATGCCTGCTAGGAGACTTGACACTGAGACTCCAAGAGGTCCATCAAACCGACTTGTATGCTGAGTTGTACTTTGTTTGTTATTCTGGTGATGGACGTGACTTCAAATAATTTCCTCTCGATGTAACATAGATATTTGATGGAGAGCATTTTAATTCAGAACATACTTTAAGTAGTCGGTTGGAACTTTTGATATGGACTTAGAAAAGATGTTTGGTCTTGTAAATTTATGCGCTGAATATACTGATTTTTTAGAACAGTTCTCGTCTACAGGGACGGACCCAGAATATTTTCAAACGGTGGCACCATATAAATAAGGTTTTGCTTGATTTTAAGAGATCTTATTTTTTCAATTTTTTGGTTGCTTTCGAGAGATCTTTTAAGTTTCTTTTTGTTGCTTTCGATGGATTTTTTTGTTGAACTGAGAGAATTTTTTGGGTTTTTGATNAAAATTTTTGGTTGGTTTCGAGAAGATTTTTTGGTTTTTTGTTGATTTCGAAAGAACTTTTTGGTTTTTTGGTGCACCCCTTGAAGTTTCAAAAATAATACGGTAGCACTCTTCCAAACGATACGGTTGCACCTTAACAAAACTAATTTTTTTTTACCCTTCGCCGGACAAATAATACGGTGGCACGTGCCACCGTGAGACCTTAAACAGGTCCGTCAATGATCGTCTATATCGAGTGAGCAAAGTAGAGGCATTCAATTGTTTTGCTAAACCAATGCCTTTGGTCACTGTTTTGTGAAATTGAGGTTTTTGAGCTGCAGCTTCTCTTTTTCACAGAGCCGAGTTTGAGCTGCCCAAAATGTTAATGTTGAGGTCCAGACCACAGGGACAGAAAGAAGTAATGACAAGTCACAACAGTAACTATGTATTGGTAGTGGTAATTTTTGGGCTTCAACAGAGATACATTTTGCAAATTTAAAAAATATTTGTGGCCAGATCTGAGCCTTAGTGTTGTTAAGGAGTTGTTAATATTGACTGTGTGTGGCATGACAAGAAATAAAGAAATTTCGATACTAGATCGTCTGTACTAAGTTCATGCAATTTTTTTTAATACACTACCATCACATTTGTTTCGACCCATATGGTTATGGTAATTGGCCTGAGTCTTTTTGGAGAAGCTGTCCATTTCTTATCGGCAATTCATTCATTCTCATGTAGTTACAAATATTCAGCCTTTTTGCCTTCCAAAAGAAAAACACATGTTGATACAAAATTTTTGAGTTTGCATCACAGGGGATGCATGTGGATCCTAGTATATACCTAATGGACGAAGAGAACAAATCACCACATAATGTGCCAGTGAAAGCAGAACAGTCAAATTCTTCAAAAAAGGACGAGAATGGCATAAAACATATGGATAATAATGCTTGTGCTCTTAGCACTCATGATGAGAATATCCCCCAGGATGTTGAGCATTCCAAGACAGAAGCAAATTTTGCAGAAGAGTCGCATAAAATTTCAGATGGCCTCAAGTCTGTTCATCTTGTTGACCAAGCTGCTGGTAGTAAAACTTAGCTCTTAATCTGATCTCTGCTCTTATTTTTTCGTTCTTCATAGACTCTGGCTTTTTTTGCCACCAAATATACCCGCTTGATGTTAACCTCCTTTCAGCTAGAATTGCTACAACGTGCAATCTGCAGAAATTTCAACCCTTCTAATTGTTTCTTTGGCCACTCAGGTGACAATACGAAAGATGAAGTGGCAGATAGGAATCCTATTCTAAGAAGAGAAAAATCTGGGGTAACTGAACCAGTAATAATTCCGATAGTCCTAAAAATGGCAGAATTCGATCATAAGGTAACAAGATGTTATGTTACCTTTATACATTCTATGTTAGCAGAAATTGAATGGTCATGTACTTGATACACCATCTTGTTTGTGTCAAAGAAAGAGGAGGGTGGTCATGTACTTGATGAAATTTCTTCTTTGATAATATAGATCTTCTCCTGCTTCGATGTTCGGGGTTTTTGACATGAAATTGAAGCATGATCAGATTTTAAACAATTCCTATAGTTATACCTTTTAAAGAAATTTCATCAAACCCCCTTTTGCTTCCTATCTACAGGCATTACTAGAGGAGTGGATATCTAGTCGAAAATTCAGTGATAAGTATCCGATCAAGGTATGAAAATCTTATGGAGCATCATGTAGCACTTTGAATTGCTATTTCTTTCATACGTTAGCCACACTCTATCAATATGATTAGCTTATGCGGAAGAGTGGTTGTAAACTTGCAATTGAGCTGCCATGAAGCATTTAGCTTTGTGGTATTTGGCTCCATCACCTACATGGTAATTCTTTCGTATCGAGAAGCCATTAGCTCAATCTGGGATGGTTTTTGTACTTGAGTTTGTTAAATGTGTCAAATGCTATGTCTACAATAGGGGAGTTGATGCAGTAATTCATATTCTATCCAGTAGGATATCCAATTATTTTATTTTTCTAGTGAGGGAGCCAACTTTGACTGGTTTTTTTGCGAATTCTTATTAAAATTGTTCTTTTTATTTTATTTATATGTTGTCGGTTTAGGAATAGAATAAATTGAATATTTATTGTTTTTGAACAATTTTCAGGAAAAAGATAAATTGATTAGCAACTTGAAAACCATTCAAGACTATCTGTGCTCATTCAAGTCACAGGTACACTCGCATCACTTGTTCTTCTCTCCGGCATTGAAGTATTACATTGCAAGCTGATTTAGATGATGTTGATAATGATTTAAATTTTGTCAAATCTGTGAACAGGGATTGACAGTTGCTAATATATCTGCTACAACATTCCCACAAACACTTGATTGGCTTCACAATCATCTTCTTCAGGTATTTCAGTCTTGGCTGGGCCCATCTTCCCATTCCCGTACTTTCTGTTACCTACCCCAACTAGTTTGATGAGTTGGTTTTTACGGGGTTAATTTATTTTTATAAAAAGCTGTCATATGCTCACTTTTGCATGGCAATATTCATTTGTAAAGGTGAATTTGGTATGAGGGATATGACTGGACATGAGACTATGAGAGTACAAACGCACCCCCTCCCCCCAAACTCATGCCGCTCCCATTATGCTCATATGGTTTAACAAAAAAAGCTTAATTCCTTCTCAGTTGAAAGTTAAGACAATCCTAAAGTCATTATCTTGAAATTGTTAAGAGGCATGCAGGTCAACAACTAGAGTTGGTGATATTGTTAATACTAGGATGTTTTTTTTTCCTCTCCCTCTGATTGATCCTTGAACTCTGGTTTTCCAGTGTATTGAGCAAGGTATGTCATCTGCCTCCAAAGGAAGCGGTGGTCAGACGGGTGGAAGTTAAGAGTAATAACGTTCATGACAGGTATCCATCACGCTACACCTCTTCTGTCATCCAATTTCCATTTGTGAAAACTGTTTAAAAGAATCTAGGTTGTAGTAGTAATCATCCAGATATAATTGTCTCGGTGGTTAAAAACTTTTAATTATGGCAATGACTCGGTATTGAGCCTATCCATCATTCCTATTTCAATCCAAAACCGAATAACAGGATCATGATGGGGTTACAAGACCATTTTCAGCTTCTATGATGCCATTGCTGTTTATTCCAAGTGCTTATTTTGATACCTTTGATGTGTTTGATTATATATATTATATGATCTCAGGTCCTTCGTTGGGTCCTGACGGCTCTGATTGAACAATAAAGAAACATGCTGCTTGCTTGCAATGCCTTGGATCATGTCGCAAGTCATGCTTTCTTCGAAGTCCCGCTGTACGATGATGGTTGGCCCGAAAGGTGTGAGGCTATGCTAAAAAATGAGTTGCCAGTAGTAGAGTAGTTTGCCAAATTCTCCATCAGGATGATTTTGTATCATTTGGAAGTATACTTGTTCAAGTTGTTACTTATTACTTCAAAATGTATAATTATTATAAAGTATTTCCAAACCAGGTCGACCCAGTAAATCCCACTTGAAAGTGGGGTCAGGTGGAGATATATGCAGACTTAACATCTCACAAAGTAGAGCAGTTGTTTCAAGTAAAGTGGCTTTTTTAAAGAGTCTCGGCTTGTGAAAGAGTGTAAGCCAACAAGTAACCATCTGTATAAACATTTCATATCATTAGCGTTGAGGCGATCGTCTTTTCTAATTGTCGTACTCGTTTTTGTACTAAAAACAAGCCACTGTCCCAAGACAATTCTGTTAAATGGAATTCCTTTTTGTAAAGATTGGAATGCTCTTTCTGGATGCTTGCGGAGAGAAGATTGTTTGTAATAAAAAAAAAAAAAGAGAGAAAACAAATGATACTTAACTGACTGATTTAAAAAAAGAAACCGCATCAAATAGAAAGCAGCATCTCAACCCATTATGAAGGGGGGTTTTGAGATTGATCAAAGCCATGTTTTGCAAAAAGGAAACGTGGTATATTAATCAACTACCAAAGTTATTAAACTTGAAGTGTTTGGGATATTCTAGGTGATGTTTGTTTTGCAAAATGTTTTTGATGAATTAAAATTTGTTTAAGAAATTTGATTTTGAAGGAATTGAAATAAAATATTGTCAGATTTGACTACAATATAACTTTAGAATTAGAATGAAACTTTGGTAAATGACAAAAATACTCTCATGGAATGAATCTTTGTATAACTTTAGACTAAGGCTGCACGCAGCGACACTAGCGGGTAGGGCGGGTTGAGCCCGGCGGGTAGGAGTCTATCAGCGGGTACCGGTGTACTGTGGGTTGAGCCCGGCGGGCTAGGTGGACAGCGGCTCCACCATGCCGTTGTCCACATTTCTGACTTTGTGTGTGTTGTGTGTGGGGTAAAGTGGGAGGGTTGGGAGGGTTGGGTACGAGTTGTAGAGGGTTATGGGAGGGTAAAGAGAGGGTTGAGAAAAAGCTGATGTGTCACCTGATGTGGCATTAAAAAGTGAGAGGGTTGGGAAATATGGCTGTGTGTAGCCTTAGAATGAAATTTTGGTAAATGACAAAAATACTCTCATGGAATGAATTTTTGGTCATTAAATACTTTATTTTTTTAACAAAATAATTATTAGACACTCTAATAAAATAAGTATTAAATACTTCAATAATTCTTTTTTTTTTTGTTATTATGATATATTGGATCAATGGTATATTTGGTATTATGAGGAAAAAAAAATGAATTTCATTCCATCAATATACCAACTAATTGCTAAAGATTGTCAAATTTCTTCATTTGTGAAATTTAATGGAATTCAGAGATTCTATCCGTGAAAATGAATGAACCAAACGAATGACTGAAATTTGGTCAACGAAATTTAACGTTCCAATTCCATCAGATTCCTACAGAATTTGCAAACCAAACGCCATCTTAGGGTTCAAACTTCATCAAGATAAGTAATTCATGTAAGTGTTTATTGCATATAAATATTATATACCTCGTAAATCAACAATTAGAAGTATAACCAATATTAGATTAAGGTTGTTTGGCAAACTAGCTAATAAGCTAGCTAGTAGTTGATAAGTTAGCTTATGAATAAATTATGTTTGTAAAAACTAGTTTATGGGTATGTAAAATGACTAAAAAGTGTATCTTGAGGTATAATAGTTAATATTAATAAGAGTATAATTGGAAAAACTACAAAAAGCTCCCAAAACATTGCTCCAACTAGCGTTTCAATGAGTTAGTTTATAAATCAACTTATGGTCATTCCAAACATGCTACTCCAACTAGCGTTTCGATAAGCTAGTTTATAAACCAATTTATGGTCGGTCCATCAAAACATGCTACTCCAACTAGCACTTCAATAAGCTAGTTTATGCATTATTCATGGTGAGTAATTCATCATTCAGACCGAATAATAGTTACTCAGTCTGAATGTTGTATTAACATTCAGTTTGAATAATCCTGTATTATTCAGACTGAATAATCTTGTATTATTCAGATTGAATATGACACCTATAGCATTTTTGACCGTCATCACACTCGCAGTTAGATTTGAGTTTGCAGCTAAACTTGTCTATATATATATAGAGAAACACCCTCTCCAGCTTGTGTTTCAATGACGGGTAAGGCGGTCAAGCTACCTGCGCCTGTCTTAGCCCTCCATCTGGACTGTATGCACTTGTGCATACGGGTAATTTGAGTTCTTTGCACATGTGCAAATTACAAAAATACCTGTATGCACATACGGTCCAGATGGAGGACAACGAGGTTGTTCCTCGGTTTTCCGTTTATTTGAGGCTTTCTNGTTCATACAAGAACCAACCCCATTTGCAAGAACAAAGGAACTCATTTTGAGCCACATATTGATGTGGGCTCATGTGGGACCGACATAGGCCCAGATCATATGTGATTGTGGTTGATTCATTTGTTCCTACAAAATGCATTGGTTCTTGTTTGAACCTAATTCTCTCTCTCTCTCTCTCTATATATATATATATATATATATA
>LUCG01051932.1:1202-13385 GCA_001633085.1 Carthamus tinctorius | reverse complement strand
TAAACGGGCTTTTTCCTAATTGGGTATTACCATATTTAATTATATAAATATGGTAATCCTAATTAAATCAATTCATTAGTACATTAGTTTTCTTATCAGAAAAGAAACTCAAAGAAAAACCCTGAAAAACCTACTCTCTCTCTCTCTCTCCATCGATATACATACATACACGTATTCAAACCAGCGTGGTTTTGAATCTGGAGTAATCCTTGGCGATCTAGCAGCTTATCTCACGGTGGTGCAGTAGTGGTGTATTCCCCACAAGCTTTTCGGGAACGTTTTTCTGACAACCAAATGTATATCGATAAAACCCTCTTATTGTATCTGTTAGGTTTTGGATGGATCTAGTGTTTGGGAATTGTGTTTTATTTTCCGCTGTGCATGTTTTTGTACCCACCAATTCCCAACAACAAAGGGCATGAGGCTGTCCCTTAAACAGAACGGCTGATACACATACATACATGCACATATAATGAAAAGCTATACATAGTATAACTCACCTGATTGAATGCTAGTGTCTCACACTTGAATACGTGCTATGCTAAAAACAAGTCACCTGTAACATATACAAGCATAACACATCAAAACTTGACCCAATAATGGGTTCTAAAGTCTAGTCGACCTCTTTATCGAAAAGAGAAAGCGAACCTACTTCAATTTCTACGAAACATTCCCAAACACCCTATTTCAACATCCCTTAGGGGAGTACATACAAGAAAACCCCAAACGAACTCGTTTGAAAAAAGTGAAATTCCAAAACAGTGCAAATGGCGGGTTAGCTGCGGGTTACTACCGGCCGGTTACCCGTGGATGCCTGCAATTCGTACCCCAGCCGCGGGTTACGACCAAAAACGAAGGTTTTCACCTCTAAACTCCAAATCTCACGATTTTTGACCATACACATGTTTATACATCATCCCTAATCAATACAAGTCATCCATAACGCATAATCTTCACTCGCAATCACCCAATTGGATGTTTATGCGATTATCAACACATAATTCTAACCCTAACTCACATCATAACTCAATCATAGCAATGCATGAAGAAAATCCTTACCTTGCGCAATTCTCGCAACCTCCAACACAATTAGTCGATGACAACCTTCGAAGTCCACCTTTCTTGCTCCCCAAATTCTCCAAATCACCAATGGTCTTCTTCCTGTTCTCTGAGATCGACCAGAAGCAATTGAAGGGAGTTTGGGATCTTTCCCTTCTTATATACGTGCTACATACATCCTTAAACTTTCGGAAATTACACACTAGTCCCTAAACTCCTATAAATAACATAACCAAAGAAACTTAACTTAATCACACTAAAAGTTAGTTAAATACATAATTCGAAAATAAACGGGGTGTTACAATTTTGTCTCTAGGCCAACGACATCTACACTAGAAAAATACTTCTCTGTCATCAGTTCTTTCAGGCTATCCCAAGACATCTTGTTGCCTCAGCGATACCTTTAACAGCTTTCTCAGTATTCCACCAATGTGAAGCGGTGAAGGTGAAGGTGGTTACAACAAAACGTACCTTCTGCTCTGGTGCACATTCACAAGTCTCAAAACAACTTTCTATCTTGTTGAACCAATCGATAAGAGCTAATGGACCGCTACTACCAATAAACTTCTCTGGATGGGTGTTGGAGAAGGTTTTACAAATGCACCCTCTCTTACCCAAACCACTAGCATGGTCTCTACCTACACTCTCATGGTTACCATGGGTTCCCTTAGACTGATCACCGAGTCTGTCTTCTTGTTCCTTTTCTTAATTTCTTCTAGGCTAGCTAGAGAGTTGGTAGGGCATTTTGCAGAGCCTTGGTCATCTCATCCGCCAACTCATTGCGGGTGACTGGCCCATTTCCTTGCTCTCTGCCTCGGCCTCTACCAATTGCTGAATTGGCCTGAACTAAAGGAGCTACTTTCTCACTCCTTCCTCTACCTCAACCTTTGCTAGATGACTCAATCGCCTGAGGAGGTACATTTTCCTCACTATCAGATGAAGTTCGGCCATCTCTTAGAGACATCCTTGCTCACTGAAATGACAACACACTAGTGTTGGAACACAAGCTTCAACTAACAATTATAGTGCCATATCATGAGCACTCTTCTCACATAGTAAGAGACCATCAGCCTCTATCTGACCGTACCTTATTCTACAATTGGTAGAGGCCGAGGCAGAGACCATTGCTGATGTCACCATGGTGGAGAATCAAACTTAATGAGGATTAAGCTTCACAAAATCAAACTTATCATACAAGCCTCACTAGATTATAGGAATCAACTTTCCTAGCACTACCAATGACATCTTAACCCTTTCTTGTCTTCAAAACCTTACGAGTCTAAGCTTAGGCTAATATCTTAACCTAATCCGCTTAAACCACTGCTCTGATACCAAGTTGTCATACCCCAGATTTCCATTGGTTGCGACTTAGGCTAAACCATAAATATAAACACTGAAATCGTGATCATCTTACAAACAATCGCAGCGGAAGACTTAAACAACTAAAAACTTAAACAATCCCAAGGTAATAAACTATAACTTATTACATCAAACATAAGACGAAATCTTAGATCATGACCAGCTACTTGAAGAAGGAACTATGCCAGTTCTTTACTCTTACTGGTGCTCGCTTTCCCAAACCCTGAGATACATACTATATTAGCTATATCTAAGTAAGCTCACGGTTTTGCAACTAAAAACATTATACATATACAAACACTTTAAACACACATGTATAAAAACAACACTAAACATCAATAAACTTATACATGAAAACCTTTAAACAACTTGCACACATACAACTGACACATTTGAGATCTCAACCAAACTGGCATAGTGTGTGGGTCGACTATCTGATCTGCCTTAACCAAGTACAGTGACCGCAGTGTGTACTGGTCAGGCCATAGCTATCTGGATGAACCGTATACAGAGGCACCCTCATGGTACTTGTACGATCTTGACCACAAACACACATACACACATTCCCGACTGACCATGCATTATTCAAAACTAAACATGCATATCTTAATACAATACTGAAAACACTTAGCATGCTCTTTCCATGATAAAAACAAATAAATACTTGCAATTATGAACGCATCATAATATATCCGAAAACACATTTGCATAATTGTTCATACTGAAATTACTGTACACGATACTATTGTATGTATCCAGTTTCAAATCACATGAAACTTACCTGGACTGGCGTAAACTTATACGTCACTTGATCGCTCACAATCCTACAAAAGCCACAATAACTTGTTGAATATCTTTGTAACGATTAAATATTATATTTTAATCGCTAAGCTATAAATTACTTCTTGCCAACTCTAAACGAATCAATTCTTAAACTCTTAACATTCTCAACTTCCTTTTTCGTTGACTTGCTATTTATTTATATATACACATATATATAAATAAAATCATCGAACGTACTTTAATAAAATGTTCGTTGAACATTTATCTTATTTACGACGATAAGCTAATAATTAATTAATAATAATCATCTAACAAATGACTATTACTAATTTCTGAAGGTTAATTCTTCTCCCAATTTTGCTACTCGCCATGTATGCACGTCCTTAACCCAACAATGAACTAACCAATTTGTAGCCATTTCTCATTTTTTTTACTGCCATAACTCCATAACTTAATTAATTGAGGTGATTTTCAAATAACTAAGTAATAATAAATTTGGAAGTTAGCCACTTATCTAAATATATTAATTTATCTAAAGTGCATGAGAACTTCCACACAAAATGGAGATACATCTTCATCTCTCTCTGTCGGTCATTAACGTAAACACCATTCCAGTAACCAAAAACCTTATAGTTAAATGCTATATAAGTATGAGTGTGCATAAATGCTTGTCAGAGTGTTTTTTAACATCATATTATTACCACCAACCATAGAAAACACCAAGGACAAAGAGAACCAAGAAATCCAATGACTCTAAAGAGAACCTAAATAATAGCAACTAAAATGAAACAGAATGATTGGAAACAAAACTAGAAAGACCCAAACACAATTGAGACAGAAACCAAAATTTTTTTGCACGACGAGCCAGGAACCTAATACGAGACCCAGTTTGTGAGAAACAAACTAAACCCGCTTATTGAGCAAATGACCCCGTTAATAAGCATTCGCTGCATTCTTCGCCCGACCAGACCGAAACCATCATTCGAATTATCCCTATCATGCTGATATATCACAATTGAGGACTGAAAATAGCCAGAAGATGCAGCAAAGCCAACCAATGCAACCGCTGAAAGCTTTACGCAACCGTTGTTACAAAACGCCTCCCCTTAGCCTAAACCACTAAATACATCCAAACTTCCGACATGAACCTAAAGTATGGTTTACATCCGAATGTTGTTGTTGCACTTTTGCTTGCTACCAAAAACTCGAAGTCCTGATCACAAATCTGATTTGATCGAAGGACCCCAAACCCAAGTGCCCAACTATTTCAAGGATCCACGACTTTTCACCTAACGCCAACTTGCTGTTGTATTTAAGTCCAAAAATCACAAAGTTCAAGCCCCGTTGCATCGAACTTGCACCAGCAAATGTGCCACCCTTTTGCAGATGTAAAAGCCACAAACTTGTGCCACCGACAGCCTATTGCTGCCTCTTCTAGCAGGCCCACTGATCGTTGTGACTCTGATTACTCCAAAACGCAACTTAGGTTCGACAAGCATGAGTTCCAATCAAGCATTCCTTTCCCAGTTCTTCTTTCGAACCACTCGAATATTTTCAGATTGCATCTATGAGTATGAACATTAAAAACACACAAATGATTCTACCTTCGTCCAAATTTGACAAATGTGTAAAACCTTCGTTGTGTATCATGTAGAGTGTGGTGCTGCTGATCAAACCCTATGTTAACCGTCAAACTTGTATCGTCACATTCATCCTCCATTGTCACCCGACGATAGGAACATCACGTCTATAAAGAAACAAACAAACGCAATAACTACCATACTTAAGAAATTAATTGATTAAATATTCAAATTTAATCACACCCTAAAAAATGGAAAGAAAATCTGTAGTTATAATAAAAATAAAAGTACTAAACTAACTGTTATCAATTTTCTACTAAACCTAATCAAACGCTGCATTCTGATTGGTTGTTACTTGGTTAACACGGTCGATTAACACAAAATAATGGATTAATAAAAGAAAGTAATGAAAAGGCTACAACATGTGCAACCTTTGTCATCACCATCCATTTCACTTTCAATTGTTATTTTTATTCTTGTCAATATTAATGCATTTTATTTTTTATTTCTTATATTGCAATAGTGGGGCAAGAATCCGTAAATTAGGATTTTCATTCGTTATCATATGTATAATCTTTGGTAGTTATCTGTTTCATTTTTTTGGAGTTATAATTTGAGTTTTCTTTAATTCAATTAAAGAGTGATTACCTTTTATTTTTGTGTTTTAATATTGTCTTATAATGGAGAAAGAATCGAAGTGCACACTCGTTGATGGTGAAGTTTTTCCGATGAATATGTTGGTATTGAACAATACAGTTGTTGGTGAAGACGATGAAGCCGATCAAGATGACGAAGTAGATGGATTCATGATGGTCGTCTATTAAAGATGATCAAGACGATGAAAACGAAGGTTTCATGAAGGTCATCCCTTAAAGACGATGAAGTTGATCAAGATGGTGAAAACGATGGTTTGATGAAGGTCATCCATTGAAGAAGATGAAGTGAAGGTTTCATGAAGATTTGCAGAATAGACGATAAATGTTGATTAGAGAATGATGGTGAGCTGCAGATCCAAGGAAGGAGGTTCCTGTGAATTGTGGGAAAGGATACTTTGATATTTGATAAAGATGAGAAGTAGTTGCCTTAATTCTAACAAACAATACAAACCAACCATCATCTAGTCTAAAAAAATATTTGTTTCCAATTTGTTTCCTAATTTAAAGTCATAATCATAAACATAATGAATGAATATTTTCAGCTTCCATATATATCTCAATCTAATTAATAAACAATGATAATTGTCCATAAATCTCTATTATTTTCTAACATAATGGTTTGTATAGTTTGTTAGAATTACATAGTTTGTAATTGAAACCTCCCCTGTGTATGTATATGTCTCTGCATATATGCACTAATATGTGTTAGTTAGTAAGCCGCATATTTTGGATCTAAATGTTGCATGTGCCCATGATATCATTACTATATATGTTGTGTGTGCGGGCGCACACGATTGTACAACTATCATCATTATATTTCGAAATCTCGGATTTGATCCTAAAAATTTGTCACTTCATAAGAATTTTGGTTCCCCTAACTCCCCTTCTAACCGCCGTTTTTTGGTCCATCCTCATAACAATTTAAGTTGTCTATTGTAAAGAGATGCAAGCGTCGTAACCCTACTACTAGTGAGTTTTTTGAGAGGATGCACTGCAACAACGTAATTACATAAAGCTTATTCCAGGTGCGACCGGTACTCCCACGAATCTTCTGATCTACGTTTATCCAAAGGAGAGTTATACGGAGATAAGTTCAAATTTCCTACTAGATTTTGTTTTTCTATATGATTGGTTAGTTTTATAGATAGATAACTATTAAAAAGTTTGGGATACCATTGTTGGGTAGATGATAAGATTATTTTGTTAAAAATGGTAACAAATATGTTTAAATTACAATTTCTTGTTGTCGAATTTTCTACAAGTTACTTAACATATTGGTTTTGTAGGAGATGTATTCACGTGGTAGGAATGAGACATAGTTTTCGAGGATCATTCCTCTAGATGACCAAAGTTGTAGGAGGATAGTTTTCGAGGATCATTCCTCTAGATGACCAAAGTTGTAGGAGCATAGTTTTCGAGGATGACGCAAGGTCGCCTGTTTGGTTTTGGGACCACTCAGGATACTCGATTTGCTATGACTGGTGTTCTCGCTGCCAATAGCAGTAGAGGGAACTTATGTAACGCCCCAATTTCTATATTTCTGTTATGTTGACGTTGGTGACGGTTAAGTTAGAAACCTAACCGTTTAAGCAAAGTTTTAAGACTTTAGGGGCTAAAGTGTTCAAGTTCAAAAGTGTAAGGG
This sequence comes from Carthamus tinctorius, assembly GCA_001633085.1. Classification (NCBI taxonomy): domain Eukaryota; kingdom Viridiplantae; phylum Streptophyta; class Magnoliopsida; order Asterales; family Asteraceae; genus Carthamus; species Carthamus tinctorius. The sequence continues at coordinate 6,306 of LUCG01051932.1, read as the reverse complement.
TTAAAGGGGATAGCACATAAAGGGGGATGGAAGCCCTAATCCCCTTCATTTGTAGCCTAATACGTTTCTAGAGCAAGAGAAGAGAGAAAGGGAGATTTTAGGATTTTTCATCAGGTTTGCGCAGTCGTGGGAGATCGGCTCGTTCTCCTTCGTTAACCGTCGGATCGTCATGAAATTTGGGCAGTAGCTTCACGACTCATTGTTCTACGATCTGACTGGAGGGATTGAGCATCGGAAGTTCCTAGAAGGAGCAGAAGTCGATCGAAGTTTCCAGAATTTCCAAGAAGTCGATTTTCGGTAATTTGGAGATTTTAGTGGCGTGTGCGTACAATCCTCGAAAGCAATTGTATGAGAATCAAGTAACGAGTTGGAATTACTCATAACGTATAAATTCCAAACCCCTTTAATCGTTGGATTGTGTAGTCATTACGAATTGGGTTAAGTTTGGGAGTTAGGGTTAAGTTTTGAGTAGAAAACCGCATGAACACCGATTTGTGTGTATTTGGCTAGTGATTTGGTGTAATTGATGTTAATTAACATTAGTTATTGATATGAGATGATGTATAAACTCAACTCCTGAGTTGTTTGGTCGATTTTGGAGTATGGGGTTGAAAACCCCCTTTTTTGTCGTAACCCGCGAAGGGTTTTCGCACAGGGGTATCGACGGGTTACCCGCGGGTAATAAGCCGCCGACAACCCGCCGTTGCCACTAGATTCGTTTTGCACTTTTTGCAAACGGGTTTGGTTGGGGTTTTCTTGTATGTACTCCCCTAAGGGATATTGAAATAGGGGGTTTGGGAAAGTTTGGTAGAACTTGGTTTAGATTCGCCTTGTCATTTCGATAAAGCAGTCGGGTTAAGTTTTAGAACCCATTTTGGGTTGTGTATTGATTGAATATGCATGGAACTGTGTAGGTGACAGTCTGAAGCAGTGTACGTGTGCCAGTGTGTGAGTTAAGCATCTTAACAGGTGAGTTATACTATGTGTAGCTTTGCATTGTATGTGCATGTATGTATGGGTATCAGTGATTCAGTAAAAGGACAGCCTCATGCCCTTTGTGAGTTGAGTAAGGGACAGCCTCATGCCCTTTGTGAGTTGAGGAAGGGATAGCCTCGTGCCCTTGATGAGTCGAGGAGTTCAAATTCCTTCTCTTGGAGACGGTGTTCAGTTTATTCAGTTATTTCAGTGATGTTTAGTTATGCTCAGTATGTATCTGTTATGTGTATATATGTGTGATATGATGTCAGGTTATGCATAGTATATGCTCACTAAGCTTTCCGCTTACCCGTTATTATTTACCCTTTTTCAGATAGCAGTTCTAGTAAAGATAAGGGTAAAGCACCAGCCTAACTCCAGGCGTGAAGACAGTTCCATCAGCAGATTTAATTTTTCTTTTAATTAACTGAAGATTTTCTTTTATCAGAGTTTCTTTGAAAATGTTTAAACGTGGGTAAGCACATGCTTACGAGTAGTACAAACACACATGCTTACGAGTGTGAGTAGTACAAAAAGTTGTTGAATATGCGAACAAGTATAAATTGTTTCAGTAACCAGTATTGTAGTACAGTTTGATTATGTGAATTCTGTAAGCAAGTATAACTTATATTGGTTTGACATGACAGCTATGCTAGGAGCTAATGTGCTTTAGCATATGAATAGAATTTTCATGACTGTTTGTGTGCAAATTACGTGTTATGTGTTAACCTGTTATGACAAGATGAGTAGGGTGTATGCTCATAGACTGTAAAGTTAGATCATCTAAACCAGTAACTCAAGATGCCTAGTGATGTAGCTAAAATCGTACTTGTATCGTTTGTGTAAAGGTTATGCAGAGAACCCCCTTGCATGTTCTTGTTTGATTGTTGCTTAGGAGTTCGAAACATGATCTTCACACTTGGCTTGATTATAATAGTATAATGGCCCGTACTATTATAACGCCGGTACAAATTGGATTTTGTCGGAATCATAAAGAATCTTGATAATCTGGTGAGAGGTATAGTGAGTCGTATTGGTACGCTATTGGTTAAGTTTGGCCTATAGAGACAGTTTAGAGATCAGTTTTGCGCTATAGGTTAAGTTTTGCTTATAGAGACAGTTTAGAGATCAGTTTTGCTCTATAGAACACTCAATCAGTTAATGATAAACACAGTACAGTTGAGAAAGTGTGTAGTGCCTGTTGTATAATAGGGTACTATGTGTACGTAGTTTTTTTTAGATTTTGGAATTTGGTAAACGGTAGAGGGCGACCCAGAACACACCCGTTTTTCCGAAGAGACAGAAACCCCTAACTTGAGGGGGAATGTTTGCATTTAAGGTTGTAGAGACACACTAGTCGTGGTTAGGATAGTTCATCTAGTTGAAGGAGACAGTTATCCAGAAGATAGACCCGAAGATCAAGGCAGCCCTAGCAGCTAGTAACCATGGAGTCGAGGGATCGTATCAAAGGCGGAATCAAGGATGTAATTAGAAGGCATTGTAGCGTATCAATCGCCCTGTTTGAGGGAAAGAAAGATCCAGTGGCTAATACGCTCTGGTTATTTGCATATATTCTTGTTCTTTGATATTAATCCTTTTAATTTCTCACTTAAACCTCAAAGTAATTTGTTTATCGCATAATGAAAAAACTTTGTATTGTTTTTGCAATTTGTAGTTTAATCCTTCTATTTATTTTATGAAAATTTATATTTTTCTCCTACCTTTTTAACCTACTCATCATCCTACTCACTTGATTATTTGACATGTGTAATGCACTAATTCTCTTTCTTCATATTTTTTTAAATTTTAACACTTGTCAAATAATCAAGTGAGTAGGAGGATGATTAGGTTAAAAAGGTAGAAGAAAATATAATTTCTCTTATTTTATTTCTTAATACATCTGCCGTCGGTATGGTATTTTTTAATTATATTCCCAAAAAGAGTTAAAATTTAATTAGAAAGCTACATTTATTAAAATAATCGATGAAACAATAAAAAAAGGCACTTAGACATAATTATAATAAATATGTACATTATTTAGTTATATAAAAATAAATTTAATAAATATATGAACTATTTAAATGGTTGAAAAAATTTACTTAATTTTATAATTTATTGACCTAGCAAACACATTATTGATTGTGATATTTCTAACATTCCACTAAAAAATTAGGTAAATCACATATCTATATTATTTTATAAAGTATTTCAATAAAACTGTTAAAAATATTAAAAAGTAAATTCTTGTTTTACTTTAATAAACAACCTAAAAAGTGTGATTTTCGTCATTTTAGTCTAAATATTACGATTTTCATCCCATGATTTGTAATTCATTGTTATTTTCATACTTATGATTTACAATTTATTGTTGTTGTGGTCATTGTGGTTTTCTTTATTTTTTGGTCCGTACTACTTAAAGATAGGGATTACCTTAGGAACAAAAATAACAATAAATTGCAAATCATATGAATGAAAATGATAATTTCTAAACCACGAAGGCAAAAATCGAAATTATGGACAAACCACAGAGATTATAGGATTAATATCATAATTTACTCGATATTAAATTTCAAAAATATGCTATCTAGAGAATATGAGGTATAAAATCACTAATAGGCAAAGGGGATGTATAGTTTATATTAAGGAATGAAAATGAGTATATACCCATTTGGGGGTTTGATGTTAGAATTTATAGAGATATCTATATTGATAGAGAATACCATGAGGGGAAGGAAGATGATGTGGAGGAAAAATGTGGGTAAGTTTTCATTCTCTTTAATTTGGGAAGGAATTGTACATATTACCTTATTTAGGGGCCTTATTCTAAGTTCCGTACAATTTTTTAGATCCAATATAGACCATAAATCATATTAAATTAGTAAATTACTAATTTAGGTAATTTTAAATTTTAAAAAATTAAACCCTCGTTCTTCCTCTTTCTCCATCTTTCACCTCTCTCCCACATTGTAGATGGGATTCTTATGCTTATTGTTGATGTTTCTTAATTACCAAATATGTGTTTTATAATAATAAATAATAAAATTAAATAAATGAGTTATTATTTAATTACAAAATCACCAAATCACTCCTTTATTATTAACTAAATCATAAAATACATCAATTAAAATGAGTGTGGCTTAGGATGGATCTTATATGCTATGAAGTTCTCAAATAATTAATTCTATGTATATCGTTGTTACATACATTTACATAAGGTTGGATTTCAATGAGAAGTTGAGTTACTCATAAGAACCGGTTATCAATCGTTTGATGGACATTAGGATAAGATGCACTTGTCCACCAAGAAAAGATGCATGGTATGCACAGGATTAATTCTCGTATCATGCACGATTCATTGTAGGCTTGAGATTAAAAGTGATCAAGGCTCTATATATGACTTGTGTTGCGTCAAAGGTCGTCTAGGTCTCTGATTTGGTATCACATGTGATGGACACATCAAGTACTCCTGTATCACATGTGATAATACATGTGAAAGAGCCTAGTTGTGTAATGGCGACTTGGCCCACAACCTAGGTCGCGTCAAAGGTTATAAACGTCTCTGATTAAGTAACACATGTATATCATAGGTAATCAAATATAATATTGTAGGTGATTGACTATATTAAAGAATATTGTTGCATTTTCATAAAATATAGATGTTCTCATCTTAACGCTTTCATATATATATATATATATATGTGTGTGTGTGTGTGTGTGTGTGTGTCTGTGGTCAGGTTCAAATGTGAACTCATCTTTCATATTGAACGTCAGGGCCACTAGTATCGCACCATGTGGCAATAGATTGAATATTTATGCTTTATTCAGACTGAATAAAAGCTTATTCAATATGAATAAAACTTTATTCGGCCTGAATAAAAGCTTTATTCACTCTGCATGATATTCATACTGAATAAAGCTAAGGTGCCGATTCAGATTACCACGTAGATCGATTTTGTTGGTCCTCACGTTCACAACGAAAGATAAGTTCACATTTGAACTTTCCTATATAGACTTAGGATCAGGTGAGACCAACCTGTTACCGTGAGACCGCGTGAGACCAATACCTAACTTATGAAACCTCGCAAAAAAACACCGTGAAGTTAAATAAAACTCGAATATGTAGACCTAA
>LUCG01051916.1:0-19055 GCA_001633085.1 Carthamus tinctorius | reverse complement strand
GAATTGAGGTCGATTTTGATTCAATTTGGCTCTTTACGTCGCTTTTCTCCTTTGCTTCTGTCGACTGCTAGAAAGAAAAGAAGAAGACACATTTTTTAATAAAACCTGATTTATAGCCTTAGGACCGAGTTGGACCGATTACTCGGCGAGTTGGACCAAGTAGGCCGAGGACCTTGGAACCAAGCCGATTAGGCACTAATCGCCAAGGTGACTGGCTGAGTTCCGATTACAAGCCGAGTACTCGGCCGAGTATTACAACACTGGTTAGTACTTAGACTCAAATTCGAGAAGATGAATATTCTACCACATCCCCGTAGGTTATTGCTAACACGCCGTCACCCTTACGCCGTGTTAAGTTTTTTTTAATGAAGGAAAGCAGGAGGGAAAGAAAAAAAAAGTTGTATTCTAGAGTTTTTTAAGGAAGGAAATAATGTGGATTTTCCTTACAAAACTTTCTTTCTAAATGCCCGAAAGAAAAGGGAAGGAAAGAAAAAAATTTAGAAAAATTACAAATATTTACAAAGTTACTATAAAATAACTTTTTGTCTATTTACCTCTTCTCTTATTTAAAAGAAAAACTTATCCGCGACCCCACACCTCCAATTTGCATATCACATGTGATTTTGTACATGAACGAAGTTTTTTCGTTTAGTATAAAATCATGAACAAATGTTTTCTTATTTTTTTAAGTTAGCGTCTTTGTTTGAACCTTCATCTATATATAATTATGTTGCAGCTTATATAAGTATGACTATCTAGGATTATTTTCTAAACCTATATAAAGTTTTTTTTTAAAGTGTCATATTAATTTCTTTCTAAAACGCAATTCATAAAAAAACATGAGATTAAAAATGATCAACGATTCAGATCCACTTCTTATGTTTTCAGATTCGTCCCTGGAAGAATGCTGCATTTTTTCAAAAAAGTTGATTTTGATTTTAAAGTATTTTATCAATAATTAAGCATTTTCCTTTTTCTTTTGAAGTAATTAGAAATTTCCCTTATGACCATAAATTGTTGCACTTCCAGCAGATTGAAATGTGTGTAAAATAAACAGGGAGGTTTTGTGCAACTTTCTAATTTCAAAAGGATGCTTGCTGTAAATTATGTAAAAGGGAGGGGACAAATTGCAAATTGACCAATTCTTCCGGATAGCACGGAGAAACATATCCACACTATCGTCTAGAAACATTGATCTTTGCCCCCATCTTCTTTAAGAAAATAGCATATTTAGTCCCTCAAAATTGTGTGATATGTAATAAATAAATTTCTAACTAGCTTGTGCTTCCAAAAAACACAAAATTCTAACTATCATGTTCCTTGGTTAGAAGCTCCATCCTCCAGTCTTTTTAATCACAAGCACAAAGGTATAACATGAATCAGAGTTTATCTTTTAGCTTTCATATGTCAATTCTAAAGCACATAATATAACATAATTTAATTCAAAATATACATTTATTGATTATATTGTGCAGAGACGGATCCAATTCTTGTAAGTGGTTACTGGATTAGACCACAAAAACTATTTAAAGAAAAATCACAATATCAATAAAGATCTGTTGTTGATTGTTTGTCCTTTTGTAGAAGAGACTCGTATTCAACTATGTTTACATATATTTTGAAAAACATAAGAGGTATATTTAGAAAAATAAGCTAAATACAACAGATTTGATAGTAGTGGCACGGAAAGGTGACCACTTGGGGTTGTGGTGCACTGGTTAAGTTTTAGGGGGGTGTAGTGAAAATCTCATCTACAACGGGTTCAAATCTAGGCGTTGCCAAACCTTCGTAGTCATGGAGTTTCACATGTGATAACTCCAGGCCATTCGTTGTCATATCGAGGATTAGCTGATGTACGTAAGCTAATCCAGAAATCTACTGTTATCCAAAGAAACTTATCAATGTTTTTTCTTGTTTTTCAAATACCATCATGTTATCATAATTTCACGTTGGGGGTATTATCCCAATGCCTATAATTTTGGTGTATTTATTCGGTTCCCTCCCGATGCTGTCTACACCATCTAGACTTCATGTCTTAATGAGGGGCTAAAATTGTTAAGTTTCGAAAGTAAAGGATAAATACTGTAAGTGCACAAAAAACAAAGGGAGTAAAAGTAAAATTTAGAATATTAAAGAATGGGCCAGGGGGCCATTGTTTTACGGCTGTTTTTGTGTCTTGGATTTATGTCGTAATCATCGCCGTCAATTCAGACTTCATTTCGAGCCAATTACATGTTTCAGATTTAAATATATAAAAAAACGAAAATAAATTATTTCAATAGATTTTTTTAACGGCCGATAGCTAACGTACACGTTCCGACACGAAATAGACGAGGTATCCGGGATTCATACGGGCACCCGACTAATGGACCGACTCGAAAGTCGACCCATGGTATCGCCACATGGTCATCCCATAAATCGAACCCGGGTAGACAGGGATGTCATCCACGGTCCCTCCCAAGGATGTTACCTGCCACTAACTGCGTCAAAAAGGAACTTACATTTGGTAACATCCTTGGGCAGGTAACATCCTTGAGTCTTGTAAGATCAGTGGAGATTTTCTTGAGTGTTTCCTAAGACCCTTGAGATTAGTTGAGGTACGTACAAGTTGACTCGATCAATCATAGTTAGCAAAAAAAGCTCAAAGTTACACATAATACATTCAAACCTAATGTCCACTCATTTTATGAATTACCGGGTAACATTTTAGATTGTTAAAATAAATTGTTGGTCATGTTCTTTTACCGTATAAATATTTAGTGGAACAATGGATAAGAGTCTTATTTATTATTTACAAAGGTAAAAGATTCTCTATTTATCATATTTATTTGTAACATTTTTAGCTTAGATTAATACATACTAAAATAAGCTTTTGCTAAAAAAAATGGTTTACTTTACGAAAGTGTATCAAACTTGTTACGAAAAGTTATTGTATGTACTGTACTTTCATTTTACCATTTGGCATTTCAGAGTTTAAGAAATAGTCATTGTATGTATCCAACTTTATTAAAACATATCATTTAATGTATCCAACTTTATCAAAAGTGTATCTAACTTATCACGAAATACATTAAATGGTAGGTTTTGATAGTTTTGATACACCAAATGGTAAAAATGGAAGTATAGTACATATAATAACTTTTTGTGACAAGTTGGATACACTTTCGTGGAGTAAACCAAAAAAGAAATGTATGTAGCACATTTGCACAAACTTGATTTTTAGATGAAAAAAAGATAGGTCTTTGGGCAAATTTATCATAAGGATCTAAACTTACACAAGGATGCTCATTTGCATAAAAACAAATTTCTTGAATTTGAATAAGTAAATACATAAGGCATTTGCACAAACTATGACTAAATAATAAAAACCAGTTTTAAAAATAGCTAAAAAGTAAAAAAAAAAAAATTGATAAAATTCACCTGGATTTGCCCAGACTACATCCTTGGTAATTTTTACCGAGAGCTAAAGCATGCTCCCCTAGGATTAATATTCAGTGGCCCCTGGTTGCTCACCCTCAGATTCGAACTTGGGTAGGTTTTTCTTCGATACCAAGTCTTTGCTCTGTTGGGTTTCTAAAAAGTAAATTTGATATAAGAAAATTGCCATTTTGGTCAATATTCTATATTATTATTTTAAAATGGAGAGACATATATTAAACATGATAAAGAAAGGTCAAAGGAGATGGGGTAAAGTGTTTTGTTGGTTTACTTGTTTCCCAAGCTGGATAAAGAAGGACTTGGACAGGGTTTTGCTTTGCTTTGCTTTGCTGGATCCATCTATCATAAAATATAATAAAAAAGCCAGCCTGTCCAATCATACAACTTCTCAACCACTCCCCCCACTATTTGACCTTCAATTCTAACCATTTTTTCAACACACATTCCCCTTGATTTATGCCATCAATTTTTATAATCATTGCCAATTAATCATAGAAACCATTGAAAATCTTACCCGATAAGAGTCATAATAAGGACATAGAGTCTTATCCGGTAAGTGATGAAAGTGATTCTTACTGAGATATCAACAGTCAAATGACCGACAATGTTGTACTTATAATGCAATTAAGACCAATGTTCTAACCTGTAGTTGCTTATCCGATAAGCTTTTGGTAAAACGGCACCTGAGTTTCTGTCATTACATTAGACATCTAGCTATGGGGGTCTTTTGGAGAGAATTTGGAGGAGCTCAATATATCTTTACATGGTATAAGAGGTGGCATATAGCACCATCTAGGGGACTCCATGCACTCTAGCCTTTGTTTGAAGGAGCGGCATGAGGGCGCACATCAACTCGAATCTCACATCTAGACATTGGTTTTCCATCTTTTTTGGATTTGAATTTCAAACATCTTCACACGGCATCGGATAATCAGAGTCGTGCACTCTAGCCTCTATGTGAAGGGACAGTAAAGGTCCCACATAAGCTAGACATATAGTCAGTCAGATCTCAATCTACGTTGGCATATGGCACCATCTAGGGACTACATGCACTCTAGCCTTTGTTTGAAGGGGACGGTTTGAGGTCACACATCAACTAGACAAATGGTCAACCAAATGTCCAAATCTCTTATATATGTTGGAACCTCATATCTAGACATTGGTTTTCTATCAATTTATAGGGGTCTTTTGGATTTGAATTCCAAACATCTTTACATGGTATCTGATACTCAAAGCCCCTCTATTTGAAGAGATAGCTAAGGTCCCACATAAGCTAGACATATGGTCAGTCACTTCTCTATATATGTTGGAACCTCACGGTTACAGCTTTACAACAGCAAAGAGAACTTACAAGGGTTCCACATATCATTGCTATGGGGAAAAGATGTGGTTGAAATATGACACACAAGGCTATAACTATAGTTTCACAAATTCATACATTACAAAAGAGATAGAACCTTGGTCAATCCTAAACTTTACATACAAAAAGCCAAACAACAGCACTCGATCGCATATCTCCAAAATTGTGCTCAATTTGATTCAACAAAATAATACTTAAACCTGAACCAAAAAAAGAGAACACAAAAAGAGAGATTAGTACGCGTTATTAAACCATGTCTTTCCAGAACACAAATTACGTTATCCAAGGCTCAAATATAGAATCAACATTATCCGGATGAGTTGGACACAATATCATTCGATTGTAACAAAAGCATGCCTTGATGCTTCAAATCACCGTCTTTGTAAAGCTAAAGAATATATGCTCATTTCACAAAAACTACACCCCATGAAGCTTTTCGCATATTTACTAGTATGAATTAGTTTCTAATAAGAAAAAAGAGTAAACTACACCCCATCTCATATTCGTTTTTAATACTTAGGTTCCACATTATAAATGTTGGAGTCACACATCAGCTAGATTGTTTTAAAGAACCTCGGTTCTCTCATAAAAGCTCTTCTAGAAACATATTCAAAGGGGTTCCATAGATCCTAACAATTGACAACAAAATCCCACTAGCACCAAGCCAAGAAACATGCATGTATCAAAAATCCACATTCAAATCCAAGATAAGAAAGAAGAAACTAGAGAGAGTTAAGGGTCACCTATGTTAATTTGGTCAATTTGTGCACATAATTAAGCATCTGAAGCATCGTCTTTTTCACCCTTTTCGTAATCTTTGCACCTTATAATATACACCTGCAGGGGAAGAAAAGAGTGAATTATATCGCTTGTTTGGAGCTAATGATGAATTTTCCATAATCTGAAAAAAACAATCGGCCTCAAAAGAAAACAGAAAAATATTCATCAAGAATATCTAACAACTTGCTTTGAAAATGGAAAAGAAGTACAAAAAAGGTGACGGATATAAAAAGAAATGGATCAAGAACATCTAAACAGGTACTTGAAGATAAGTTTGAAGATCTTTCCAATTGTGAACCTTAAAGACGGTTGAATTTGTTAGCTGGAAAACGAGCGCATCTCCATCAACCAATCCATGAGATATGGAAAACCCCCTCCATCCACCGCTAAGACCAGCTTTGTGAGCCAAATAGACGGTTGGGAACTCTTCACCTTCTTCATCTATCAAGGTGACAGTCGCATCTTTCTTTGGTAGGTTTTTCCTGCAGAAATGACCTGGGAGCCCCTGTTGCATCCATTTCAATAAACATCAGTCATATCAACATCTCACGGTTTCTTGCATACAACCCATTCACGATCTTGTGCAACATACCAGTATAAACCAAGTCAAAACTAACGAACCCAGTAAACCCTCAACCGGAGATAATGTCTAGAGAAGGTAGGATGTAAGCAGACATTGCCTCTAGCCCAAGGATCAAGAGGCAATTTCCAAGTGAACGTATATACCATTATAAACATAACCAAAACAACAAACCCAGTAAACCTCACATGATATAGAGTCTGGGGAAGGTAAGATGTAAGCACACTATTTCAAAGCGAACATATATACCATTATAACCCAAACCAAAACAAACGAACCCATTAAACCTCACAAGGTTTTGGGAAGGTAGGATGTAAGCAGGCTTTTCCTCTACCCCAAGGGATAGAGATATTAGAGAGGATGTTTCAAAACGAACATACCAATATAAACCAATCCAAAACAAACGAACTTAGTAAACCTCACACAGATATAGCGTCTAGAAAAGGTATGTAGGCAGACTTGGCCTTACCCCAACGGATAGAAAGGTTGTTTCAAAATGATCGTATATGCCAATATAAACCAAAACCAAAACAAACGAATTAAAACCTCATACAAATATAGGATTTGGAGAAGGTAGGATGTAACAAACGTTGTCTCTACCCCAAGGGATAAAGAGGTTGCTTCAAAATGAACATGCCAACATATAAACGTTTGTGGGTCAGTGGGTGTACAAGTGTAGTCTATGAAGATAAATAAAGTAAAGTTGTCATAAAAACAAGGCAAAAAAGTGGAGTAAGAACTAACCAGCCAAAATCCTCCAGTCACATGTGACTGAAGCATGGGCTTGACAAATGAAGGATAACCACCTTCAAGCTTAACTTCAAGTTCTTCGGCTTTATTTATAGCATACTCCCTAGCTTCATCAGATGCATAAACCCGGTTTGCTAAGTCCTTACGCGTATAGCTATACCTTCTACTGCACACATACAATCCAAACACTCAGCACACTTACGATTCTTGAATTCAAATCAGTTACTTTTCATATTCTAATTTACATGCAGAATCTTTCTGTTCTAATAAACATTACTACCAATATAAATGCAGTAATCAATCTTTAAGAAGAAAAAAAAAGAATCTTTCCAATTTGATGTAACGAAAACCTCAACGGGCGAGATGGACTACATTCTTGGGATAACCATAATTTAATAATTTCATTCAGGCATAAGATTTACCTTCTTGGTAAGACAACTCTCTCATAAACCACCTACAAAAGAACACCCAAAAGGATCAATGATTCTTGTGTCTTTTATCCTTCTCCAAATGTGTACCCCAAAAAAAGGTACCAAATAAGTCATTGGCCCAACAGCACACAGGTTAGTGTAGATCCCAACTTTTTTGGAGATCGCTTCACCAAAAGTGACTATGTGAGCATTGTGTGTGACTATTTGACGTATATAAAATATATTATAACTTCGAAAAAAAAAACCTTGAGTGTGGTTGTGGAAAATTTTTCAGTTTTCCAAGGAAAATGAAAACTTGGAAAACGTGTTTGGTTCATTCAGTTTTCAAAAGTTTTCCAAGAGAATGAAAATTCTCCGTTTTCTAACTTCTAAGTAAATTAGAAACTCATTTTAGTAGTTTTCCAAAATTTCCTAAAAGCGTTTTCTATTTTTCTGTAATCATTTCAACCAAACTCCATTTTCTGTAATTGTTTTCTAGAAAAACAAAAACTCCGTCATTTCAACCAAACTTGTTTTCGAAAATTTTCATAGAAAACCGAAAATGAAAACTCAACTCCATTTTCTGTAATCGTTTTCTAGAAAAATGAAAACAGTTTTCCACAACCAAACGCACCCTAAAAGTGCCTAGAGATCACAAGCAGCATTGCAAGCAAATGGAGTTAAAAGGGAAAGGAAACAAGAAAAAAAACATACGATTTCCTTGTAAACAGGAGCAGGCTTGTTAGCAACACGACTTGATCTCCTCACCTCCACCATTTCTGTCCCAATTACTCGAGGTTTTGTACGCTTCATCTTTCATCATCACACAGAAACCAAAATTTAGCTCATAATTAAACATAAACCTCCAATATAAAAACGTTATACACAAATCCTTAATCAATCAGGTCCAACTTTCTATTAAGAAAAAAAGTGATAACTAAGATTTAGGGTTTATGCTAGGGTTTATACTAATTCGTTGCCAATGTTCATTCTCACACAGATTAACAACAATCGATAGATACATAGATAGATAGATAGATAGATAGATATAGAGAGAGTAGGAAAGAACCGGAGATGGCTTCGGAGAGTGAGCAGTTTTGAGAGCTTGAGAAAGCTGAGGGAGATGAAGTTCTTCCATCCTTCTCTTGTTCTCCTCCAACCTCTGCTTACGCAGATCCTCATAGTTCTGCTTTGAAACCACCATTTTTGCTCTTCCTTCTTCTTGCTCGTTGGATGATGATGATGATGATGCTGATGGAAGGATTTGGCAATGGCGGTGGAGATGGAGATGGAAGAAGAATCGATAGGGTTTTGGGAGAAATCGACCGTTGGAATTTTGAAAATGAAATGAGGGCGGGTTTATGGCTTTATGTCTCTCTCTCCTCCTCTATTTATATTCACCAAACAAACCCTAGTAATTAATATTTTTATTATGCATTCATTTTGTTTTTTCATAGATGGTATTTGATTTAATTATTGATTAATTAGTATTTAATCGGGTAAGTATTTTACGAAATTTAATTATTGTGTGACGATTATCTTTAAAAAGATCAGTTGTTGTAAAAAGTTTGAACAGTTCTTATGTTTACTTGAAAGGCAGAGGTAAAATAAAACCGGGAAAGATACGTATCGATTTTACAAGATGTAAAAACCAAGAGATGGAACGAGAGCATTGCACCTAGTACAAGAGGCGTGGATAAATAAAAAGCAAAACGGAAGGACTTGAAAAGGCCAAGGAAGGGGACGGACGCTACCTACAACCAAGGGTTGCTACGGTATTAAACCTAGGAGAAAGGGAAGTTCTTACTGCGAGTGGAAAGGTAGAGATGCGAGGGAAACTGAGTTTCAAAAACGAGATATAAATGCTTACGACAAATAGGATTGAAGATGAGTTGATTTTGAGTTTACCGGATTGCATATAAGGCAACCGAAAGTACTACTTGTCGAATGTAGTCAATTGATAGCAAGTTGACATCCAACATATTCCATCAACGAAGTATTTGGCTCCAAACACCAAGAACTAACATGCATCCTATGAAGCAATGATAAATTGATTCGGTGTTGCAACTATACCAAGAACAGGGAGTCTAAATGTCATAGAAATTGTTGATTTTAGAAAGTTCTAATCCTTGAATAAGATCTTTTTTGCAGCAATATCAATAGATATTTCAACTTGATGCTTTCAGTTACTAAATCCAATTAGACATTGCTTTAGTTCATGTATCATGGCAAGAATTCTTTCTCTATATATAGACAAAGAAAATATATTTTACAACTCCAACTCCATTCAGTCTTTCAATCTTTTTCGTTCCTATTTCCTTTCTCAAAAAAAGGGGTCTTTAAACAAACTATAAGTTCGGTGGTGGGACTTTAGGGCACTCTAGGAAAAATATACCCAATGCTCTAGCTAATTGAGTAACTCTAGAAGCATGTGTGCAAGCTCGTAATAAGGGACACAATATCAATCTTGCTAATCAGGATAATGAAATTATTTGCGAGGCTATCAAATGGAGTGTTGAACAAGATGTTGCTTGTGATGCATGTACGAGATCAAACTTGCGCTTGCAGCAATAGATATCATGGATAAGTAACATTCATTCTATTAATTGAACTTTAGACAAAGTCAACCCAATATTTTACTAAAAGATGTGATCCGAGCCCAACATGCATATGTTTTAGATTGATTAGAAAAAACCTCGAAGAATAAACATCTCCAAAATTTCTTTTTTTTTTGTCCTTAGGATTGAAATATTCTTTTAGATCGTATAATTTTCTTGGATTGAGACATGTATCACAACCCTTTCTACCAATCCTGCATATTGTCTTCTTTTGTTCTATGGGACAAAATTGTTCGTAGGAGAGAACAATTTTTTTCTCGCTCTCCTTATTAGTTAACAATCTAAGTGACTATATTTATATTCTTGTAATGATACGTTTAGATCAGTCCTACAAAAATGGCGAAATAGAATCGATCAATCCCATGCATCTTAAAGAAAACCATTTGGTATTCCTAAAAACCAATTACTTAATGAAAGAACAAAATCTCGAGAGTAAATTTATTACCAACTAAAGATGAGACCTTTCAGGAGAAAAAGAAGCTACACTCATTTTTTAAACTAACTAATATAATTATAAATCATCGTTAGAAACATATAAGAACAAGAAGTTCAATCAAAATAAACAATTTTTTTTATCAAATTCAAGAGTATTTGTATCAAGAATAATATTTATGAGTTTTGACCTCATGAAACTCAAGATCTTTAAGTCATGGAAACATATACATACATACATACATATCATATATATATATATATATATATATCGTTAACATACTCTAGTGACTCCTATTATTGGTATCAAACCAATAGCAACCAATACAAGCTAAATCTTTTAATCAATAATTAGGCCAATAAAGAACTTTAATTTTATTGTTTTTCTGTCAAAATGTTTAATTTCATCCACATTTTGACTCCAATATTTCTTGTTTGTGTTTCAAAATGTTGTATTTCTATGCACACCATTTCATATGAGGATATGCATATCCTCATATCGTGAACCGTCTCATTAGAGTTGTGAGCTGATCATGGATTCCAATTGAGCAATGACCATCTTACTAGTTTTATTGCACTTTGAAGGCCTGTTTGATGATCCAAACTATCAGGATGGGTTCACTTTGCTTCAGCATTGCCCTAATTTATATGCTTTCAGCAACCAGGTCTCATGTGTTCATGTACTACCGTATTTGTTTACGCTTCAGAGTTTGGATGGTTAATATTTTTAGGCCCATTAAAAATTTAAGTGGTTAGAGATGGAATCGCTAGAGTGTGAAGGCATCAAAGTTGGTGAATCCCTCAAAGTTTAAAGTCGTAAGAGTTAGTGTTAGATTATGAGACTGCCATTGGAATTGTTTTTTTTTTGTCACATCATTAGTTAATATTTATTTACGATTTGTTGGTCCCTACAGCCGTCCCTTTATATTTACTCATTTTGGTGGGGGGTCAAGATCACCTTTTTAAAGAAAATGACGTTAACGTATAGTGGCCCACTATGTTTTCGTTGTCATTTTTTTCCTTTTATTGACTACCACCTTTTGTATTATTGCAACAAATCCCCTTTTGGAAGTTTTTGCTTTATTTTGTCTAGGGGTTTTATCCTATCTCCTATTTATAAAAGAGTTTTCCTTCTATAATAGTTAGCTGGTGAATATATAAAAATTTGATAGACATTCACTACTGTCATCCCAAATCCATTTTAACTGAGACAGTTGATCATAATGGCTTGAAGTGTTTTCTTTACCCTTTAATCTTGATAGATCAATTTCCTTTATAGATTAGAGTGGTGGTTTCCTTTCAAAATCCTCGATACCTTTAGAGACTTCAATATTGATGGTCTTGAGGTTATATATTTATGGCGATTATGGTGGCTCGTCCTTTGTCAATCGAAGTGGTGGAGCTAATTGGTTTTGCTTGTGTTTTGCATATTGGTTTCATGATTGATTTGATATCAGAATGCATATTCTTTAAACTCAAGATTGAAATAAATTAGAATTCTTAAACATCATGAGATGTGAGATATTTGTAATAATATTGCAAATATGATGTGAAATGTCCATTAAAACTATAGTTTCGGCTCCTAGAACACAACATCCGTTCGGCTTTCTATTTGATTATATCAAAAGGCCCAATGAATTGGGATGTTGGAGTTTGATGAATCTTTGACTTATTGGATGAACTGATTACAAGATTATTTATGGTTAAACTTATTCGGTTATTCCTTATCAATCAAAGCTTATATTTATGAATTAGCCCATGCTTAACTTCAATATCGATCAATCTGATTGAAAGTTGGAACAAATGAGAAAAGGGTTCAAGAATCATTTTTTTTTTCTTTCTTTTATCTAATAACTGAAAACCTTTTATTTTGTTACTACGCTTTTTAACAAAGAAAATAAGTTTCCATGATTTGTTTTAGCTGTATAATGTGATATCATAATTGAGTAATATTTTAATATGTGTTTATAAATCATTTCACATATTTTTTTTCTGAGTTATGAGCTAGTTTTTACAAAATACATTAACATATTGGTTAATTTTTTTTAGAAAACAATTAACTTATCAATCAATAACCATTTTTTCGAAACATAACGTAGCCCAAATGTAAGAATACAATAAATAATAGTACTTTTGGACTGAAATATAACTTTGATACCTTAAAATGATACTTATTAGTTTTATTTTTTTATAAATACTTTATATTCTTGATTGAAAACAACATTATTTTTGTTTTTGCCTAGTAAAATTTAACAATTTGAAATCGTCCTCACTATATTAATTCGTAAGCTATGCTTCTTCTCTAAAAACAATAATTCTGTTTTTTTCAGGGTCAGAAAATTAATAATTCGTTCTTATACAATATATTTAATTATTTATGTTGGATAAAACTTTTAGGCTGTGTTTGGCAAAAATAAGCTAGCTTATAAGCTAGTTCATCCAAACATGTACCAGAAGCTAGCTTTTTGAAACGCTACTTTGAGTAGCTTTTGAGGAGCTTATTATAGTTTTTTTCAATTATACCCTTATTAATGTTAATTATTAAATTCAAAGATACCATTTTTGGTCATTTTACATACTCATAAGTTAGTTANTCAGCTACTAGCAAGCTTATCAATCAACAGCTAGCTTATCAGCTATCAGCTACCAGCTAGCTTATCAGCTAGTTTGCCAAACCTAGCCTTAACATGTTCATTAATTGATAGTATATGATATCATGTGAGAATGTCATTTTTTGTGGGTGTCTAGGATTGCTTATTTAAAATAATTATGCTTACGTGCTTATTTGCTTATTATTAGATGGAAAAGGTAAAACCTTTTAACTTCTTTAAAAACTGTTTATTTGTTAATTAGTGTCATGATAAGCATTTTATCCAAACACTTAGAATTGTTTATTTGCTGTTTTATTAAGCAATCCCAAACACCCCTTTTGATAAATAAAAAAAATATGAGAAGTGTTTTTAAAACGTTAATCATTTTTAATCAAATACTTTTAATGAATTATGAATTAAAAAAGAAGTAATTTAGTGCATCCTGGTGCATATCATCTTAATGTTCGTCCATTTCTCATCTAAAGGTTCACTTCTCATGTTTCTCACTAAATTTGACACTTCTCAATTCCAACACTTTGGGAGTATAACAAATTTTTTTATTTAGTGGTGACAATGGATTAGGTTTACGTTAGAGATGGCAAAAAACCCGAAACCGACTGGGGAAAACCGAAACCTGAAATAAACGGGATGGGTTTGGGGACGATAAACGAGGACGGGGATGGGGAAAACCCGCTTATTTTAAACAAGGACGAGAGGACCAATCCTCGACCTGATTACCCGATTATATCCCCAAATATATCTTGAATATATCCCCGATTATATCCTGAATTTACTTTTATTTTATGATTGTTAGTAAATAATATAGTTTTAAACAATATATTATACATAGCTAAATGGTTTTTATATTTGGTCATATATACACTTTAGCATTTCAAGTGTTGGATGCATTTAAACAATATATTATATATAGCTAAATACTTTGGATGCATTTTGACTTTAGGACTTTGGAAATGTATGGATAACGGATTCGAGAATGTTATATAATTTAGTAAATAGTTTTCCGAGACTCGTGGATTCGTGGCAAAGTTTAAACGGTTACGGGGATCCTCGCGGTCAAAAACTTTAAACGGTTATCCCCACGGTGAAACCCGTTTAATCAACCATTTATACTAAACGGGGATACCCGTTTCCCCACGGTTTTCCTCGATTACCCAACGGGGATCCCGTTTTAAATCCCCGCGGTTTTTTAAGCGGGGACGGAGACGGTTTTTTTAAATGGGGACGGGGACAGGGACGGGGGAACGAATCCCTGACCCGAATCCGCCCCGTTGCCATCCCTAGTTAGGTTAGGTTAGGTTCGGATCCAACCTATTTATTAATTGGGTTGAAAATTTCAAATCAAATCAACCCAACCCAATCTATTTAAATTAAATGGGTTGAGATTTTCAACCTAACCCAACCTATTACATAAATGGGTTGGTAGCCAGGTTGATCTGTTTATGATTCTCCCCCACCCAATACGTTAAATAAATAGATTGACCCTAGGTTAAGTGGTTAACCCATTTAGTTTAACTTTTAAATGAAATAAAAATGATTAAACTACTTACTTTGATGACAAATCCAAATAAATCATTCAAAGTTTTAATAAAACACAACCCAAATGCAAATAATACCGTTGAGAAGTGGCCACTTGGAGCATATGCGTATCAATCTCTCTGTATGAAATATGAACTTTGGGAAGGAGAAAGAAGCAACTAATGACTAATCTAAACTATCGGCACCATATAAGTGTAATATAACTAGGGTTTAATCCCTTTTTTTGGTTTTACAGATCGTTTAATTTTTAAATGGATACTCTAATTAAATATAAAAGAAAATTATGCAAAATTAAACGATCGGTAGTAAAATCAGGCACTACTAAACAGGTTAAAAATTTTAACCCAACCCAACATAACTCATTTAAGTAAATAAGTTAGACGGATTAACCCATTTACCTTAAATGGTTTAAAAGTCTCAACTCAGCCTATTAAGGCTATGTTTGGCAAACTAGCTGATAAGGTAACTTATGATTGATAAGGTAGCTGGTGACTGACAAGGTAGCTGATGATGATAAGGTAGTTGATGAATAAGTTACACTTGGCAAAAACTAGCTGATAAGGTAGCTTATGACTGTAAAAGGACAAAAAAAGACATCTTTGAAAATTAATGGTATAAAACTTNCATAAGTCACCAAAAGGTTAGTGAGAGTAGCTTTTCAAAAAGCTAGCTTATAAGTTAACTTATTAGCTAGCTTATGATCCATCCAAACATGTACCTGACTTATGAGGTGACTTATAAGCTAACTTATAAGTAAGTTATTTTTACCAAAGAATGCCTAATTTTAGATTAGGTTGACAGGTTGAATCACTTTTTGCCCACTTACTTTTATTTATGATCAGTTCTCTTTTCCCATACTATTATCCCACTAAGCATGTGTTTGGTATATAATCAAGGAATTGTTCTATATAATATTTTTAATACAAACATTTAAATTAGTAAGACCAAATATAACACCAAACAATCATGTTATTAGCTAAGAAAAATAGTCACCAATACAGTAAAATTTTGTGTAATTTTTTTAATGATTCTGTTTCATTCTTCTATAGGCCAAATTTCATGCTATTAAGAGCTTTTATTTAAATAAATGATTTTTATTTAATAACCAGGGTTAAGCTGTATATCGCATATAGCAATTTTGGCTTAATAGCCTCACTATTAAACCACAAAGAAACAATCTTCTATGCCTGAACAAATACGCCGCCCAGACCAAACCATTAAGCCACCCCTTAAGACTCTCTATCAAGTACCAGTTTGTTCAACAATAGATCCTATCACTTGAAATGCTGAGAATCCATGTAGAAACACCAAACAGCTTTTCAGTTTTCACTTTAACCCAAATAAAACACAACAGTAACTCTATGCATGTTCTGAAAACGAACCAAAAGCGTGCCAAAAATCTTCGAGAAATTATAATATCGGCTAAAACCCAAGTTAATAAAACAAACTACAATGTGAAATCAAAACAAAAATGGCAAGTATGCGATCGATATCAATATCATGCTTCGATAAGATAAAAGCAGGTAGATAGTTACTTACTTTAGTAGTATCTAACTATCTATGCATGCTGATAATGATTCAGCTTGTAGAGCAACACATGACCAGCAGCATTGCCCATCGCCATCATCCCGCCCCCAGGGCTGAAATCCAAACACCGAGGATACTGCAACGCCCTATTCGATGGCGGCCAGTTTGAGAAAACCGTGAACGAAGGGATATGAATTAGCTTCATGCTGTTCTTCTTCATACTCGAACAGACGGCCAAGATTTGCGCATCGCTGTTAAACTTCATGAAATCCACTTTTGTGGTTAAGTTCTCGATCGTCTTAATGGGTTTTCTGTTTCCCCCTAAAAACTCATCCCGGTTATATACGTTCACAATCCCGCTATCGGAACCCGCTGCAAAGATGTTTCCGACTGGGGAAGAACCGAGCGCGGTACCGGTTATGCAGCCCTCATCAACGCCCTTATGGAGACACGTCATCGTTCGGAGATCCCAGTGGTAGATGTGGCCATCGCCCCCCGTGCTCATCAACTGTCGGCCCCCGTCCACAAACGCCAAAGCGCGTACGGTTCCATTCATTTTGAGCGTTCCAATCAGTTCTTTTGTTTTCGACGAGACTAATAAGATGTAACCCTCATTTCCGACGAAAGCGATCGTGTTGGAATCAGGCGAAATCTCGAAACTCTCCAAACTCTTCTCGTCCCGGCCGACCAACGGACCGATCTTATCCATCTTCGCCTTGACTAAATCGAAGCTGTAAAAGAACTTCCGCCTTCCCGATAGAATAACCTGAGAACCGTCTGGTGTGAACGCCGCCTTTCTGATCGGACAATCATCCACAAAAATGGTTTGGATTTTCGTGTTTCGTTTTCCGTCGATTTGAAAAAACCGCAACTTTTTGTCTAATCCACCCGTGAGGAGCAACTGGCCGTTTCTGTGAAACTGAACGGAGTTTATAGGGCCACTTGATGGGTCCTGTGCGTTTGCATCGACCATTCTCGAATACTCGAGTAATCCAGGCAACAATTTTGAACCGCCCTTCACAACAAGATCTTCAGTAGTCTGAAGAATGCTATCGACATCTCCATTTTCTTGATCGCTGTCATCATCAGAGTTGTAAGTTTTGTCTTTTCGAGCCCATTCTGTGCTCGGGTTCAGCTTAATGTGTTGAGCCCTCAATCTTGAAACGTACTCAGAACCCGTTATTACGGTCTCATCCTCTTCCTTACGGATCTTCCTCAACCGGTTGATTTTAGCGATATTTATGTTGGTTTTTTCTTCCTCTTCATCAACCCACACGGGTTTTCGTTCAATATGTTCATCTGTATTGGCTATTTTTGCGTCCTCTTCGTAAACAGACAGCACGCTATTGGCTGAACGATCGGTGAAGAACAAAGCAGAATCCTCATTTTCGTCAATGTCTTTCCCAAACTCAACTGGATGCAAAGAGCCAAACAAGGCATTTTCGAGCTTTTTCATCTCCATTTCTTGCTCGATTTCGGCTTGTTTGTTCTCTTTGAGCTCTTTCTTTTTTTTCTTAGGCTTTGCCACATCTAAATCTTTTGAACTTTCCATCTCTTGGACCACATCCAACTCCAAAGACTCGTCAAGAGCCTTCCTTTTGATCTTCTTAGCTCGGTCTTTAACAACCGCATTTTGAGAAATCAAAGTAGCCATTTTTCAAACAGCTGACACTGCAAGATTAAACACGATCACCATAAGCAACTTATATAGTTACAACATGAAAACCGTTCTTTAGAACACTACACCATAATCCATTCACCATCTTGCCAAAACACAATTAAGCAATACTAGGTTGCTACGATGTTAATTTTTAAAGATCAAGCGATGAAACTGCATTTGAGTTAGGCATTGTCGATATTTTTCTAACAAAATATAGAGCCTAATGTAAAAAGAAATGGGCGAAGTAGCTATCCCCATGCCAAAACTACTTTCAACGTCGAGTAATTATTTGTACGATCGTTTAACGGATGTCTTTTTTCAATATTTAACAGCATATTTAGTCCTCTGTTCTGTACTTAGATGAAACCCTAGCTTTCAAAATTTCTTTTCCACTTCAATAAACCAAGCTTTCATATAAGTCTGCCATTGCAAATTATAACATAAGCCATCATAGTTCATACTTGTGCTCATTCTAATCTTTCTTTTTCATATTCACAAATCATTATAATGGATAAACAATAAGCAAGTATGGCCAAACAAAAAAGCAAAAACTCTACTAGAAATTCATCCAAAACAACATAAAGGATGTGAATGAAGGTCAAAGCTTTGATTCTCCATAATTCCATTGGTGACTCCAAAAATCAACAACCTGCAAAAGAGTGCAACATAACAAATAGAATGCTACTGTTTAACAGCTTATAAGTTCAGCAATGAAGCAAAATAATCCACTATCTAACACAGACATTAGTCGTTTGAGCTGAATCGATTATCACCTGTAGAACTTATGTTTATTTAGGGTTTAACAGCATACTAGTTGAATTAAGACTTGTGCTTATTGAGGGTTACGATTTATGAACTAACCGTCAATATGCAACCGAAGTGAACGACGGAGAGGCGGCGGTGCAGGGCGGTGCGCCGGTGAAGGCTGCGGCTGAAGGCGGCGAGCGAGAAAGATGGCAGAGGGACTGATCTCTCAACCTAGAGGGATTTTAGGTTTCAGGGAATGGTTTTTTTTTCTTTTACAGGAGAAATTCATTAATAATTAATTGATAAATAAAATAATAATTTAAAAATGAAAAGGTTTTATTTTGTAAGATTAAGGTTATCTTCGATAAACTAGCTGATGACCCGTAAACTAGTTGATGACTGATAAGATAGCTGGTAGATAAGTCAGCTTATGAACAAATTATGTTTGGCAAAAACTAGGTCATGAGTATGTAAAATGACCATAAAAGACATATTTAATAAATAATCAATTACGAATATTTTATAATATAATTAAAACAAATTTTCTAATAATATAATCAAAATAAATTTCTAATAATATAATATGTTAAATAATACAAATAATA
>LUCG01051895.1:0-14833 GCA_001633085.1 Carthamus tinctorius | reverse complement strand
CATCTTTGATTCATTCTTCCCGAAACCCGACTCTAAGGATGAGAATTCCAAAGCTAGCACATCTGGAAGCAAAAGCAAGGGGAATCGAAACAAGAAGAAGGGGACACCATCCCAACACACCAAGAAGTGACAAAAGCTCATAGTCAAGCACTAGACTCAGATAAAAATGAAGCGCTTCTCGGAAGGCAACCCGTATATTTATACTTTTCGCATTGCTTAATTTTAAAGTGTGTTTTTTACTTTGTTTTTACTTTTTATTGCTTAGAACACCATTATGGATGATGAGAAATCGAAAACGGAGATTTTCGATCAGAGAAGCAAAATTTGGAATTTCAACGCAGAACACTCTCGTGTTCGCAAGATCCTGATCTCGCGACGCAAGATGTTCTTCAAGGAGTCAGGTATTATTTTTATGGATTTCTGCGACGCGAGGGATTGTTTCGCGATCGCTAAAATAAGGCAGTAGGGTTCTGAAAATCGGGATTGTTGGATCTCGCGACGAGAGGCCTGGGCTTCGCGATACGAGATACGTTGACGGGGTTTTGAAGCCCTAAATTCCTCACTTTTTCTTTCACAAACACACACCCTACTCTCTAGCGCCGCGAAATTAGACCTCAAGTCTCCATCCTTAAGCTAAAATTCACCCATTCCATCTTCAATCTTCAATCAATTTCATGGCACCTAAGGTATGTTCTTCAATCTCTTCTCCATCTTAGTAAGCTTCAAGGTGAAAATTCTCATGCTTCATGCTTGCATTGATCTAGCTACTCATTATTCATTGTGCTTCATGTTTTCTTCAAAGTTCATAGCTTGATATTATAATTAAAATTTTTTAGTAGTACTTTGATATGGTGAACCATGTTTATGCTTAGATGGTTAATAAAACAAGTGTGGGGATTTCTCCAAAAAAATAAAATAAAAAATTCCCCAACTGCTTTGATACAAGCACACACTTGGTTTCATGTGAAGGGATTTGCATGAGTTTTTGATTACGAGTTTTCGTAAAGTTTAAGTGTGGGGATTTTTGTCAAATCCCCACTCTTCATGCACATGTGCATGAGTACAATTGCCATTGTTGGATAAAAGTTTGAATATTAGAATTAGATGTGGTATTGGATAACTAGTCTAGTCACACTAATTTTTGTTATTTTTGTTGAGACAAAGAACCGCTGCACCTACTTTCCGAGCCCCCGACGGTAATCACACGTTCATTCACTTCGGGGACGGTGATAATTTGTCAAAGTCGCGGAAGGATGAGATTTGAACCACTATCAAGGACTTATCCAATAAGCAAATTGTGGTACCTCGTCTTATAGATTGGCCGACACTCGCATCGTTGGGTGTTAAAGATCAGATTCGTGCCTAAATGAAGAAGAGGGCAATTGGAGAAGACGGACAAGTTTGCTTCACTTGTCGTGCATGGCAAAGAGTTTTTGATCTCAACGAGCCAATTTACCGAGAATTGGTTATGGAGTTCATTGCATCGTTTGTTTTTGAGCCAAAGAAGGCAACAGAAGATTGTCGCCAAGAATGCATGCAGTTCCAATTAGATGGAGCTTGGCACACAATCTCTCTAGCCGACTTTGCCCGGGCTAACACTGAAATTAATAGCCCGGGATTCGATGAGTATATGATTCTTTGTGACACCAACTATGATGCTACTTTCCAACCTCGTGAGGTTTGGGCTATCATTGGATCGGGACCTTACTCTTTCGGTGGGATCAAAGAGAAAGGCCCCATGTCTTCCAAAGACCGACTCCTATATCGTATGCTCGTACATGGGGTGAACACGCGAACCTCCAGTTTTGAGAAGATAAACACATACAATCTTTGGCTCCTTTCTCAACTCAGCACGGATGGCAACTTCACTAATGTCCCGTTCATCATTGTTAACTTTCTTTCTAGAGCAAAAGGAGTCCAAGATGCAAGCAATCTCGTTGGGGGATAGTACATCGTGCGCCTGGCTCGCCATTTTGGTGTTCTTACAGAGGAGGCTATTCAGTCTCTTACCAATGGGACTTCTGGATATGGAGCAGTTGAGAGGGATGGGGATCGTGAAGAGGGTTCGGCAAGGAGATCATAACACGTATGTTTGGGTCGAGAACCCACAGTACCAAACAGAGCTAGTAAGTTCGAGGTTGATGCATGAAAGAGGAGGCACATCAGGCACAGCTCAACAGGACCAACCACAACCAACATGGGATCCATACGCGGCTTATCAAGGAATTACCCAACAACTTAACGATTTATCTATTGTGCAGGGTAATAACTTTCGAAGAATGGAGTATCATACTATGGAGGGGTTTCGTCAACAAAATTGGCAAAGTGGTGCGATAAACACACTTGCCAATCATTATGGAGCGGAGCTCCACCCTCGGTATGCACCTTCTCTGATGTGGCCGGACAATGTTCATACGCCGCCTAAATATCCATCTTTCGAGGATTGGCAACGCCAATTCCGTGGTCCTAATTGATCTCTTTTGATTTAATTGGATATGGTTGTTCTAAGACAATAATTTTATTTGTTTGGTTTGTTTTCGACAATTTTTATTTTGGTTTGTCTAGGATTTTAAATTTTTGGATATTTGCTTTTATATTCCAGTGTGTTTTTATGTTTTTCTTTTGTGAAGAGTTGCAGCGATTAGAGAATGGTACCGGTAACCGACGACAGAACTTTTCGGGTTTAAAGTCTCACAACCCAAGGGAGTTTTTTGTTTCCCTGCCTCCTTATTTGCTATATTGCTTGTTGCATTGAGGACATTGCAAACTTTATGTATGGGGAGGGGGTTAAGTAGACTTAACTTTTGTTTTGTATTGTTTCTTGTTTAAATTTTTGGGGAACTTGAATTGTGGTGCCAATTTTTTTTCAAAATATTTGATTTCTTTTAGCAAATAAAGTCTTATGTTAGGAGGACACTATTAAGGTTCTTTGAGTTTGATTAAACCTTGTGAATACTAATTGCCATGAGTGTCGCACCCTGTTTCATGAGAGATTGAGCCTTTATGTATATATTTTATTCTTTCGTGAGGATGCCGACTTTGAACCCATGTAGAACTTGTCACTTTGAATGCTTGTCAAGACCACACAAGGAAAGTATTTATCACCATTGCACTGATAGAGGCCTTCGTTTCAACCCATTTTTAGCTTGCGTTTTCGTTAGATAATCCCATTATAGGATTATTTAATTTGCCTTAGCCATGATTTGAAAAAGTGTTCACCTTTAACACTTTAACCCTTGAAACCAATTTGAATCTTTAGCCTTTTCATTTCTTTACCCGTAACCGATATATCCTTTAGCCTTTATTTTTATCTATCTTTTGGCCGTGGCTTAAATTTTTAGACTTTTTAGCTTTGATCCTTTCAAAGGAATCTAACAAAAAGAAAGGGACTTAAAAAACCATCAAAGAAAGAAAAGAGTAGACAAAGAAAGACCGACTGAAAAAAGAAAGACAAATTAAAAGAGTCGAGAAAGAGAAAAAAGAAGAGAAACAAACACCTGACAATAAAAAGAATAAATATAAAGCTGGTGGTTAGAAAGTCAAAGTTTAGAAAAGATGGTTGTGCTTAAAAGAAAGAAATCAAAAGTCCTTTTGCTTAAAGAAAGTTCAAAAAGTCAGATGAAAATTCTTGTGATCTAATTCTGATAAGTTTTTGAGTTTTTGCCACAACAACAACTTTTAGTCACTTTAATAAATCCTTTTACTACCCTTAACCCTAATCCTAACATTATAACCCTAAAGTCCTCTTGACGGTTGACAACTTTTCAGTGGTGGAGATAAGATTTGTTGACAAGCTTATGCATTCGAGGAAATGGCGTGTATCAGTGTGATCAGTATATACCTAATTACCCTTTGAGAGATACACAATTGATTAAAAGTGAGGGTAAAAGGTTAAGGTTGGTTTTGATAACTCAAAGTCGTCTTATGGTGTGTCTGAATAGCATTTGATTTCTCTTAAGCTTATTTTATTTAATCATTGATGGAGAAATTTTGGTGCTATCTGTTCTTGTTTTTCAGATTTTTGGTTGACGACAATCAAAGCTTAAGTGTGGGGATTTTGATACCACCAAAATTATACATGTTTTGTTCAGCTAATTAATGAATTAATCCCACTTTATTTATGTTTTTGATACATTTTACCCTCAGATATCTTTCCTTTTTACTTGTGAAGGTTTAGAAGCAAAAAGAGCAAAAAGAGGCTTAAACTGAAGAAAAATGGATTTTTGTGCAAAACAAAACAGTCCACTCTCGCGAACGCGAGATGGCTATCTTACGTAGCGAGGTGAGGTCTCAATTCAAAGGATCAACTTCTGTCGATCTTTGGCGGCGTGAAAACAGGATTTGGAGTCGCGAAAAATGTCAACAATGCTGGAAGCTTCTAGGACATTCAAGATTTACCAATTTTGAGAAGTTTTCTAGGGCCTCGCGTTGCGAAGCCCAGCTTCGCGATCGCGAGGTGCCTCGATTCAGCCTATAAATACAGCCTTCAGCCTGGCAAAGAGGGGAGAAAGCAGTTCAGAAAATAAAGTTAGGGGTTTATAGTAGAGAGGAGAAAGAAGAGGGTAGTGTATGACCCTACAATTAAGGAAGGTGCTTACACGCAGCGATTCATCACCGGTTCACACCCGGCGTCGTCTTGCTGGCGCTACTTCCTTAATTGTTGCACGGTCTGCTTAATGTGTTCATATTTTGTTCTTTGTTCAGTAATATTGTTTAGTGACTAGTTTTCTTTTAGTACTTACTATGGTTTGATGGACTTGGATGATGGTTTGATTTATCTAGTTATGAAATTTATGACTTTTGAATGTTTGTCTTGTGATTCCTATCTATTTGTTTTAACTGTGGCTACCTGAATTCGTTGGTTGGGTGTATTTGTTATCTGATAATTAATGAATAGACTCCATCCGGATAATCAACCTCCCTTACATTTCACTTTGTTGACGTGGTAAGCAATCCTTTGACCAAAAGCAGATTGTATAGTAGGGTCCTACGACTTGACCATAGATAGGGTAACTGGTAGTTGGATTACATCCATATATTCGGGGCTGGAAGACCTTCCAGTTGATAATCACAAGGGATTCTCAGGGTGCTTTGGCTTAAATTCTTACAATCGTCATTCATCTTGGGTTTATTCATTTAATCAAACTATCTGAAAAGGGAATCACCATAACCATAGTAGGTACTTGTCTCTCTTATTATAAAGTTTTAATCTTTGTTTATTTACTTGTTCTTTTTATAATTTTTCTCAATTACTCAATACCCCTCTTTAAAATATAATCTTTGAGTTTAATTAGTCGATCTAGTAGACTAAATAACGATAACTTCACTGTTCCCAGTGGTAAGAACGATATCTGGACTTTCCTACACTATATTATACCCAATCAGGTACGCTTGCTTGTGAATGTATGATAATTAGTTGGGTAACTTTCAAGGGTAAAACTTGGTTTGTTTTGGTTAATAAATTATATACGTATTTTCGCACATCAGTTCTATAGAAGGTAGCTGGCGGCTATCTGATCTCTGAATACATGGCCAAAGAACCTCAGTAAAATTATGTTTGGATGATTGAGATCTTCTTTGAGCTTCTTCTGTGCCTTAATCTTGGACTTCTCACCCCTCTGAGTGGCACACTTCTTTTTAATGAGGCCTACCATGTAGTCGAAGATCAATTGGGCATAATCTAATGGCAAATTGAAGTAGATGCCGTAGACTATGGAGAGCATGGCTTGAGAAGCCTGATCATGGCTTCCTACTTTGCCCGTGAGGCAATAGTTTACTATCGAAAATAGGGTGTTCCATAGTGGAGGCAGACCCTTTCTTTTGAATTCAGTGCGTTTGGTAATCGGTGTCTTTGAGGTGTAGGAGTGGAATGCAAGGAATTGCAACAATTGCTGATCAGTGGGAGACGGGGAAAAATATTCAAAATTCTGAGTCTCCAAGGTTGGTAGGTGTAGTGCCTCTCGCAAATTAGCCACATTCATCTGCAGGGGACCAAGGATTTCACAGTTGGATGAGAAACATATCCAACGATGCTCAATCCGGCAGCATCCAGAGTGGAGATGTAAGCACTAAGAAGGAATTGGGTGAGATAGGTTTCAGGGGTTGTTTTTGTGGCTGTTAATGCGAAGTTGATGGGATGGTTCCTTAGGATCTCCAATAAGGGGTAAGCAAATTTAGGAAACCCATTAGCAAATGGGGATAGATAATAGTTGTTGGGTTTCTTCACCAACATCACAGATTCATACATATTTTGGAAGAATGAGATGGCATGGGATGTTAGGGCTTGGGATTGGTTAACCTCTTGATCATCAGGGTTGTTCTCGGAGTGAGTGGAGACTGAAGCAGTGGATGAAGACATCTTCGAATAGCAGGGGTTCATCGGAGTTGCAGGTTTTGCCGAAATAATCGCCTGAGTTCTTTAAGGTTGAGGAAGAGTTTAATGTTGGAGGAGGGAGGCTATTTATAGTGAAGGGTTTGAATGTGAAACGTTACTTTATGAAACGTAATGAGTGGCTACGAAATATGGGTGGTTTCAAGAAAGCGTCGTTGGGCTACGACCAACCAAAATGTGCCACGTGGATTTAGGTGACGCATGATTGAAGACGTACGCCCCAATTTTGTGACACGCACATGACATTAATGTTACCCTTATCCTTAGAACCACGTGCACCATATCAAAAATAGAAACATATAGAAGTGAGTTTCTATAGAGGCCTAAGGGTCACACAGAGCCTCTGTGATATGTGCGGGGCTTTCTTCGATTTTACCTTTGTTTTTACCTAAATGTTTGAAAATCCACAGAGGAGTGAGTGTACTAAACTTAGTCTTGGAGAGCCTCTGTAAGTAGCGCTAGAGGATATGTCAAGATAAGTTCTGTAGGACACTAAAAAGATTTTCACTCTTTGAGGTTTGTAAGTTTTAAAAGGTGTGCTCCCCCTACAAGCTAGCTTCCCTAGCTTGAAAAATTCTTGAAAATTCTTTAAAAGAATGAATCTTATTGCAGAAGCTCAATTTTGAAGAGCCTCTGTGAGTGATCGCAGAGGTTCTGTGAAAAAGTGCCTCTGTAATATAGATTTGACATGTTTTGCATTCTTCAAAGGTTTTATGTTTTCAAAAGAAACATACTTCCCTACGAACATGCATTTCTTGCGTAGCTTCCCCTTGAACTAAGTGTCAAGTGATCAAATTAATCAAGAAAATTGAAGGAAAAATATAAAGATAAAAGTATGTACAAGAGCCAAAAGATTTAAGTCATGAGCGTGACTTAATGCTCTAGAGAAAGCATGTCAATCTTATTCACCAAGAAAGTAAATCTCTTTTCGTCTAGTGCTTTGGTCAAGAGATCAGCCAACTGGAATTCAGAAGTAACAAAGTACATTTTGACAGTATCTTCTTCAGCAAAATGCTTTAGAAAATGGTACCGTATGTCGATATATTTTGTCTTGGAATGTTGGACAGGATTGGCTGATATGGCAATTACACTCTTTGAGTCACAGAGAATGGGGATTTTGTTGAGCAAGTATCCATAGTCTCTAAGTTGAGTTTTCATCCATAGAGCTTGGGAGCAACAACTTGCTGCAGCCACATATTCAGCTTCAGTAGAAGAGGTTGAGACAAAATTCTATTTCTTGGAAGACCAACTTACCAATTTGCCACCTAGAAATTGACAACTACCAGAAGTGCTCTTTTTGTCAACTTGACATCCACCATAATATGAGTCAGTATAAGCAATAAGATCAAAACCAGAGTGCCTTTGATACCAGAGACCAAGAGTTAGAGTCTTCTTTAGATATCTGAGAATACGCTTAACAGTAGAGAGATGTGAGGCTTTTGGATTAGCTTGATATCGGGCATATATACAAGTGGAAAACATAATACCAGGTCTACTTGCAGCAAGATAAAGTAGTGACCCAATCATGCCTCTGTAGAGTTTGTACTCTACAGAAGGACCACTCAGATCCGCATGAAGTCTTGTGCCTGTAGCCATAGAAGTTCTCATGGGAGAAGCATTTGCAATTTTGTATTCGGTGTGTAAATCATGGATATATTTATACTGATTTATAAGGAGACCCTCTGTGGATTTCTTGACTTGTAATCCTAAGAAGAAGGTAAGCTCTCCCATCAAGCTCATCTCGAATTCACTCTGCATCAAGGCTTCATCAGTAGAACCAAAAACGACGTCATCAACATAGATTTGAACAAGTAAAATATCATCATCCTTTTTCTTGTAGAACAAGGTGATGTCAGTTGTACCTCTGTGGTAAGCATGCTCAATGACAAAAGTGGGAAGACGTTTATACCAGGCCCTGGGAGCTTGTTTAAGACCATGTAGTGCTTTGTCTAAGAGGTAGACGTCATTTGGATACTTTTCACTCTCAAAACCAGGTGGTTGTTGAACGTATACCTCCTCTCTGAGCTTACCATTTAGGAATGCAGAGTTGACATCCGTTTGGTACACTGTGAATCCTCTGTGAGCAGCATAGGCAAGAAAGATTCGTATGGCTTCAAGTCTTGCTACTGGAGTAAAAGTTTCTTCATAAACTATTCCTTCCTCTTGACAATAACCCTTGGCAACCAACCTTTCTTTGTTTCTTACTACAACTCAACTCTCATCTCTCTTATTACTGAAGATCCACTTTGTTCCAATGGCAATTTTGCCATTTGGAAGAGCAGTAAGTGTCTAGACATGGTTTTTCTCAAACTGAAGAAGCTCATCTTGCATAGCTTCTATCGAAAAAGGATCTGCAAGAGCTTCTGCCACTTTCTTGGGCTCTATTTCACTTACAAAACAAGAGAAAACACAAAAGTTTGTAGTGGCTCTGGTTTTGACACCATCAGAAGGATGACCAATTTTAGCTCCACTTATTTTGATTGTAAAAGTTTGGGAAAATCCTAAGTAGGAAAATCACAGAAGCATCTTCCATAGAGGTCAAACCAACAGAAGGTTCCAACGTGTACAAGTCTTGGATGACAAAGCCTCTGGGATGCTTCACAGAGGGTCTGTGAGAAATCCCCTCTGCAAGGTTCATTTCTTACCGTCACATGTCTTGCACCTGAAAGTTGGTTATCATCAACTCTTTTGAAGTTTTTTGATTGGTCCACGTGTAAAGACTTCCTATAGGCGGTTTAGAACTAGTATAAATAGCTAGCTTCACTTTGTATTTTCTTACACTTCCAGTATTGTAATTGTTGAATTCAATTCAATCAATTGATTACCATTGAAGCTACCTTCATTGTCATCGTCTTGAATTAGTCTATTGTTCTTTGATCTCTGCTCATTAGTGTTCTTTACAATACCCTGTTTTACTCTATTTTAGTCTTCCGCTATTCTTAGTTTGTCTTGGGTAATAGCAAGGGCATTTCAATACCATATTGTGAGTTTATTGATCCAACAATTGGTATCACAACGGGAATTGAATTCTAATTCAATTAATTCTGTTTTTGGTATTGATTTCTGGTAGTTTGAACACTGTTACTCTGCTTTCGCTGTTTTTCATCATCATCTTCTTCGTGAAATTACAATGGCAAACACTGTTAATGCCTCTTTTCTGAGTACAGGATCACAATAACCTCCCACGTTCATTAAGGAAGAATATCCTCAATGGAAGGTGAGAATGGTGAGTTTTTTGGAGGGTATCCACCCGACGATTACGGAATTTCTCTACAGTCCACCCTTCGTCCCTATGGACTTAATCCCAAGAGTACCAGCTGCTGGCACCACTGCAGAAATACCAAAGCATTTTGAGCCTAAAGTCGTTGGCAACTGGAGTGAAGAAGACAAGGTTATGGTGGCAGACCTCTTCGGGTCACTCAAAAGCCAAGAACCTCAGGTTCTATAAATGAAAAGGAGTTATGGTGGTCCATTGGCGTTGGTTGTAGAAGGCTTTTCAAGAAAAGAAGAAGAGCAAAAGAAAGAAGAGAAAGAGAAGAAGAAGAAGAAGAAAGTGTTGATAGCCGAAAGTGAAAGCAGCTCAAAATAAGAGGTGTCGGTAAAACAACTCATGAAAACTTTGGCCTTGATTACTAAGGAATTCAGAAGAGGTGGAGATAAGAAAGCTTACAGAAGCTCAAAGAGAAGAAGTCACAGAGATGAGGAAAGGATAGAAGATGAAGAGAGAACAGAAGGTATGAAGAAAGCTCAATAGAAGGTGGAGGAACAGAAGAAGGACAAGTCAAAGGATGGATGTTTCAAGTGTGGCAAACCTAGCCACTTTGCTGCTAATTGCTAGTCCAAGGGATCGAAAGCTCCTCAGAAGGGACCAAGGAATGCAGCCTTCTACAAAAAGAAGGTTGAGTACTATTAGCTGAAGTCTCTGCTCACTCAGACAAGTGAGCTAGTCACTGATGAGTCTTCTGAGGAAGATGCACAGAGGGGCCTTTTCGCCCTAGAGGACTCGGACACAGAAGATGATTTTTTTTGTGGAATGGCCAGGGTTAACAATGATTCTCCTGATTCAACAGCTTCTGAGGTATCTACCTTTCATCATTCTGATTTATTTGATGAGATCATTGACAATCTTAACTCATGTAACTCATAGCATGAAGAGCTTAAACAAAAACTTTCTTTTTGTGAAAAAGAAATAAGTCTTCTCACAGAGGAAAAGAATAGATTTTTCAAAATGTTTACAGAAGCTCAAAGTAATTTTGTGAAACTTGAAAAACTCTCAAAAGAAAAGATTGCCAAGCTTGAAAATGATTTGCAACTAAAGGTAAATGAACTAAGAAAGATTGAACATGAGAAGAGTAATGCCGTCTTTATAAAAGATTTTTTCAAAAAGAAAGAGAATTCTTGCATCAAGACATTCTTGACAGAGAGATTAAGATTAGAAAGTTTCAAGACGCCCAAATGTTTTCAAAAAGATATGAGTTAATATGGGAAGAAGAGGTTTGGGTTTCTCAGAGTATGATAACAAACCTGATTTTAAATCAAACAGAACTTTACAGAACACTTTCAAATCTGCAAAGAATATGAAAAGCAATGTTTCTGATACAAAATTTGTTTTCAAAAGAAGGAGACTTATGGTTGCTCCAAAATCAGAACACCTCTGGTTTTTACTAAGGTAGCTTTTGAAGATTACATTGACTCGTTCTCACCTTCTGAAGAGAAGGATTTCATTCCAAGAAGATTCTTGAGACAAAGTCAAAAAGGAGTGTTCAAGTTTGGACAACCAAAGACTTAAGAGGATTGTGCTTTTGTATGCATTGTTCCTCCTCTGGAAAGAAAACTATCTTCTGAAGCATCTGAGTTTTTACCAAGATATATCACAGAGGCTGTTTCCAATAACTCTAATCTTACAGAGGCCTCTGATACTTCATCTCTCTGTCAAGAGAATCTTTGCACAGAATCATCTATTTTAAACTCTTCTAGTTCTATCATAATTGACAGAGATCTTCTCTCATCAGACTCTGAAGATGAGAATATTTCTGACTTGGAATCAGAATCATGCTCAGAGGTATCCATGCCAAGTATTTCTACTTATGGAACCTGCAATGATTTTTTGAATATGAATACCTCTGAACAAGAATCTTTTTTAGACTTTGATGAATGTCCCACTCAGGTCATAGAAACTGACATTATTGCACACAAATCCGTTGGGCAAGAAATGGTGAATCTTCCAATTACCACTATTGCTTTAACCAACAAATGAACAGGAGTAAGAATATGTCCTGATTTCATGGACTTGTGCATAAATGTTATGACTTTTCTTGACTTGGAGAGAAGGGAAAAGGAAAAGGAGAAGCAAAACACTTCACAATGCTCTGTTTCTAGTGTTTAAAAACCTAAGTATACTTGGCAACAAAAAGAAAAATGGCCACAAAATGACTTTGCTTCTGTAACAGTGAATGCAGGTAAGCCAAAGAGAGGTGGTCCACAAAAGAAAAATAAATCTTTTCAAAAGGAGCCTAGATTAGATAGGATATTCTGTAAAAAGAAGCCTAAGTCTAGGACAGACTCAACAATATTTCTTCTGTGTCTCTCTTTGAGGACTTCAATGAAAAATTTAAAAGTCTTTCTTGCAAATCTTCTCAGTGTAAATGTGTTAATCTCATGAATGCATTATCTCAGCATGTTCACACATCTTCCTGTCTTGTTATGCATCCCAAACCTAAGGGTTCTAGGATGAACAATGGACATTTTGGCAACTCTAAATCCAAAAGAAATAAGACCAAATCAAAAGGTGCTCTGGTATACTTCAAACAAGCTAATGACAAAAGACCCAATTTGAAGTGGGTACCTAAAGCTTCTGTCGTATGATTGCAGAAAAAGCCTTATGTGTCTACCTAGGTAGTTGACTTAGGTGGCTCAAGACACATGACAGTCACATTAGAGCTTCTGTGCTCATATATTCAACAAGAACGGAGTTCTGTAGCATTTGGGGGAAACCAAAAAGGAAAGATTAGAGGTTATGGGATGATAGTGAAAGAAGAGGTCAAGATGTATCAGGTTTCTTATGTTGATGGACTCAAGCACAACCTAATAAGTGTGAGTCAGCTATGTGACAATGGATTGAATGTCTTGTTCAAAATCAAGTTTTGCATAATGTATAAGGCTGATACTTTGATTGAGGTGATGAGGGCTAACAGAAGAGGGAACTTGTATCTTATCCGTTTTGATACTTTAGAAGCTAAGGAAGAAAATTTTCTTGTCTCCTCTGCAAAGAATGAAGAAGCTTGGCATTGGCATACCAGGTTTTGTCTCTTAACTTTCACACCTTGGACAAACTGGTAAGGCTTAAATTAGTAGAAGGACTACCTGACATAAAATTTGAGAAAGATCACCTATGTTTAGCTGGTGAGATGGGAAAACTCCGAAGATCCTCCCATAAAACCAAGTCTGATCCCTCTTTTGATAAGCCTCTGCAGATGTTGCATGTGGACCTCTGTGGCCCCATCTCTGTGCAGAGTCTTGGAGGGAAAAAGTACATTTTGGTACTCGTAGATGAATTCTCTCGTTTTACGTGGGTAGAGTTTGTTAAGAAGAAACCTCAAGTTCCTTTGTTACTAATCAATCTCTTGAAGACATTGCAAGTGCTTCATGATTTGAAGGTTAGGGTGCTACGAGGTGATAATGGCACAGAATTTAAGAATTCTGTACTTGAGGAGCACCTGGCAAGCACCAAGGACCCCACAACAAAATGGAGTTGTAGAAAGGAAAAACAAGACACTTGTAGAAGCTGCCAGAACAATGTTGAATGCCTCTGGGTTACCTCTAACATTTTGGGCAGAAGCTGTCTTTGCCGCCTGCTACACTTAGAATAGATCATTGGTGGTGAAAAGATTTTAGAAAACACCACACCATCTCCTCCATAATAAAAATCCTAACATTAAGTTCTTTCATGTTTTTGGGTGTAAATGTTATGTGCTTAATGATAGAGAATCAATTGGGAAGTTTAATCCCAAAGGGAATGATGCAATGATCATAGGATATGCATGGGACGCTGTTGCGTAGAGAGTCTATATCCCCATTACCCAAATAGTTGTTGTGAGCACTAATGTAAAATTTGATGACAATTTTCAGGTGATTCAGGACAAGTTCACAGAGGAACTGAAAATACAACCTGAGAGGTCACAAAATGCAACTATCTCCCAAGATCTTGAAAGACTTTTCAATGAATGGTATGAGGATGATTCAGATCCTGACAGAACCTTTGCAGCCCTTGACAGAACCTCTGTGGATGCTGACAGAGCTTCTACTGAAGAACATCCTATCACAGAAGCAAGTCCATCAACAATAACCATTTCTGGACCATCTCTTGCTACATCTTCATCCTCTGATATTCCTCTTTCAATAACTCCACTAGAAGTTGTTGTGCATAAAGATATCCCAGATCTATCATGTTCTCAAGCCCCAATCATCACTGAACCCATCTCTCCCACAAATAAGGATACCCAATCTGAATCTACTCAGTCTCATGGCTACAAGAGATTAACTCATCAATCAACCTACCTCATGCTATTAAGTGGACCAAGGATCATCCCCAATCCCAAATCATTGGAGATCCCTCTGTTGGTGTCAAAACAAGAGCCACTACTAACTTCTGTCTCTTCTCATGCTTTGTAAGTGAGATTGAGCCAAAGAAGGTGACAGAGGCTCTGGCAGATCCATTCTTGGTGGAAGCCATGCAAGATGAACTTCTTTGATTTGAGAGGAATCATGTGTGGACACTGACACTTCTTCCAAGTGGAAAGATTGCTATTGGCACTAAATGGGTTTTCAGGAACAAGAAGGATGAAAATGGGTTGTGGTCAGAAACAAGGCACGGTTGGTAGCTCAATGATACTGCCAAGAAGAAGAAATAGACTATGNCTATGAAGAAACTTTTGCCCCTGTGGCCAGGCTAGAAGCAATCCGAATCTTTCTTGCATACGCCGCTCACAGAGGGTTCAAAGTCTATTGTAACACCTCATTTCCAAAATAACAATATTTAACCAAAATAAGTAACCAATAGTTTCGGAAGCGTTAATAAAGATAAAAAGGTAACAATTTCCCCAAAACGTTTCAAAAATGAAATCCCTTACAAAAATGATAAACTAAAATGTAACTGGTTTCCATCTCAATAAAACTGTTCTACAACTTTTTAAATGACATATCCCATGTGTGAGTTGAACTGAATGCTGACCCGAGCCATCAAGTATGTGCCTTCCCCTTATCAACGGAAGAAGTACCTGCAACTGACCACATGAACCACGACGGGTTAAGCCATAAGCTTAGTGAGTACAAACCTAGGCTATATGAACACATGCCATAACCATAAACATACATATAAGTTGAACATGCACTTAACCAAATACTCAAGGTATGAACACCAGGAGCTACATGTCTGACACTGGT